>JAAAKG020133260.1:0-14225 GCA_010014905.2 Druon quercuslanigerum
TTTTTTTACTTGTTTTACAAGTTTTTAGGGGGGTGCCCAGCTTATCCGCCCTGACGTCAGTGCCCCGCTTTCCCCTACAGTGTTTTGTAAATTTAGACACTTTACCTGGACGTTTTGGAAGATGAAACAGGCGCTGCCTCTGCAGGTTCTTCTTTAACTCGGACTCTGGTTGACTGTCTGGTCGAGCTAAAAAAAGATGTCACATGTGAATGTGGATCTAATAGCTCAAAGGTGTAACATTACAGAAGGGCCATTTATTTGTTTATAATTCGGAAATTAATAAGTTCAGTAAATTCACCTTTCTTCTCTACTTCGTTCTCTGTAGTCCCTCTCACGCTCCCGTTCCCGATCCCTGTCCCTGCTTCGCGATCTCTCCCTGGCAGGATAGGCTTCAGAGTAGTATCGATCCCTTTCACGTTCTCTGTCCCTTTCACGATCCCGGTCTCTATCACGACTTCGGTCTCTGTACTCTCGATCTCGAGTCCTCGAACGTTCGCGACGTCTTCTGTGATTCCGATCACGGTCTCGTGATCTAGAACGGTCTGAAAATAATGGTTGAATTTTATTAATCGATTATTCAATTATATAAAATTTATCTATTAGTGAGGGGTTAACCATTCTTGAAATCTGGTGCACATGTCCCACGTAAACTCGTAAAATCCCTAGAAATCATTCAAACTTCTTTCAATCTTTTAAAAACCTATCAAATATTTTAAACAAAATTCCTCAAAATCCTTTAAAACCTGCGACAGGGCGTCTACTTAAATCGCGAAAAAAGTTCTCACAATTCCAGATATTTTCCAGGTACAATTTTTCGTTATTAATTTTTGTAGTTTTAAAACCCAAATTGATTATAAAATATTATAAAAGGATAAATAATTTCTTAATTATAACCATAGAATATTTCAACAAATTAATAATACTAAAAAGGTAATTAATCATTTCTTACATTTTTCCTACGTACATGAATTTGAATAATGATTAAAAAATTTTTTTCGCTTATCTTCATACCTAAAATTCATCAGTGAATGTTTAACATATTCATATTTTGAATCAAGGATATTTTCCTGAGATTAGTAAAAATGACAAAAAGAAGTTTGATTTAAATCATTATAAATCCAGCACATAAAGCTTTTTTTTACAAACAAACGAGACATTCTGTTTGATAATACCTTGAAATTCACTTAAATTTTACGATATTTCTTTAATCCCTTGAACTTCCATGAAATCTTCAAAGTCTTTAATAATTTGTTTACACTTTCAAAATCTTTGAAATTCTAACTAAGAAACTTCTTGAACTTCAAGTTCCAAATCCCTTCAAATATTTTTTTATCCTTTGAAATACTTGAAAATTTACGAAATCCTATGAAATCCTTTCAGTTCGGTGAAACTCTTTTAATCACTCAAAATCTTTGGAAATCCTACGAAATTTATTGAGATTCCTTGAAATATATAATAATACACAAATACAGGGCGGCCACTATTTTTTAAACAGCCCCAAAAAAAACCGAGCTAAAAACCTTTGAAATCTTATAAAATCCTTTGAATTTTTTGTTAAAACCTTGAAATCTTTTGGACCATTTTAAAATACATTAAATTTATTATTATTATTATTATTATTATTATTATTATTATTATTACACCATTAAGCAATTTCCCTATCGGGGTAGGCGTGACTTACTTGGTTGAGAAGGGAGTAATGTGAGAAAGGGATTATAGAATTTTTAGATTGATCAAAAACTCTCGTTCGTTCCGCAACACTGCTCCGACCCAGGTTGCTGATCAATCTCTCTAGCAATCATCCCAAGTAAAGATCCTCCCAAAGTCTGCATGTGAGGTTCTCCACTTGGGTCCTTTAGTATCCAAGGTGGTTTGTTTCAGGCGTAATTCACTGTACTAACACTTTTTTTATCAGCTATTTGCCGCCATACTTTTATGTCCTGGCATACTTATTTCACGTCCATGTATTTTTTCATGCAAGCTCTCGTGTTTCTGTGGCTTCTTATGTCTCTTCGAACTAGGGTCTCATTCAGACATTCCAACCAATCTTTCGGCGGCCTGTGTCTAAGCTTATATACTCCAAAAAACCTTTGAAATGCCTTTGGCATCCTTGAGGTCTTAGAATTTCTTTAAATTTTTTGAAATCTTAGTAAATAAAAACATAAATCTCACCTCTTCTCGCAGAACCATAGCTTTTGGTTTCCACACCACGGAGCGTATCTTGAAGGGAACTTATAAGAATCTTGCATCGATCATCAGAAGCTGCTTTGGATTGTTTGATGAGGGATATTGCTGTGACAAGAGTTTCAATAGCACTCGCATATTCTCCAGCAGCAGCATCCGAAACTGCCCTCGCAATAGCGGAAGAAGATACTGTTCGATTTCGACCCATAATTTCTTCAAATTCTTGTTCTGAGAGGTTTGTATGAGTTTCAGGACGGTGATCTGGACCAGGGGCACCATAGGGAGCCTGCAAAAATTCAAGTACATTACGTTCCATTACCATTTTTATTTGAGGGAGTACCCTCAGTAATAGAATTACAATTGAGAATCGTTTCATATTTGGATGACAGTTGCATTAAAATGCACTGAAAATCTGGTTAAAAATTTGGAACCTTTCAGAGCTTCATAGTCGAGAAATCAATTATTGAAAATAACATGTGGTCTTGTGGGAGGACGTACTTTTTGTAGTATTGTATAAGAAGATTGAAAAATGATAAATTTCTGAAATAATTCTGACACATATAGAATGCTATCCGAAATCCATATCTGCTTCGAAAGTATCATTCAGAGCCTATAAGAATAGAAAAATAATTATTTATACCGTAAATGTATGACTGACGTCAGCGAACTGAAGACATGGCAACGTCGCATCCGTTCCACGTGCTCTACTTATGAATGAATTTCGAGTAACACGCATGCTCACATGTGACGTTGCCAAATTTATGACTGTGACCGTGTGAGTCAATATAAAATCGAAGCGTTCTCTCAACTAAACTGCTACGTCCCGAGGGACGTAGCAGTCATTCAGACTTCAGTCATTCTGACCAGTTCTAACAGAAGATTATGTTTTACAATCAACAAAACCAGAAATCTATCTAGAGTGTCTACTTAAATCATAGGAAAGAACTCCTTGACAATTCCAGGTTTTCTCCAGGGATAATTTTTCATAGCACGGAACTATTCACATATTTCGCATTGTTTATAACAATCGACTCGGAATATTATACAGTTTCACGAGTTTCTAGGGCCTCAATTAATACGCTTAATTTAGAAAGCGTCGACAAATTATATTGTAAGATATTCTGAAATATATAAGCACTATTGATTAATTAAATCATTAAATAATACTAAAGACATAATTAATAATTTCTTGCATTTGTATCTACAAGTCCATGAATTTAAATAATAATTTACAATTTTTTATATTTTATCTTCTTACACTCAAAATTCAGTGCATATTTAGGTAAAACTAATGTGTGTAGTAAATAAATTTAATTTAAACCTCTTCTAATTACGAACTTTTCAAGTTAAAATATTGCATTTTCAATAAGGTATATGAATTCTTCATTAAACGGTGGAATTTGCTACAAAAAGACGACTTTCTAACAAAATACATGCATTTTCAACCAAATAGTTGAATTCCCAATTAAAAAAGATCAATTTTCCACCGAACAATTGAATTTTAAACAAAAAAATGTAAATTTCTAACCAAAACTGAAATAGTTAAACTTTCAGTTAAACAATGCATTTTCCACACAAAAAACGAATTTTCAACTGCAGTGATGTATTTCCAACTAAAATTATAATTAATAAATCTCACAGTCGTGAGACGTCACCATAATCTCTCAGAGAACATAAATAGCTTCAAGGAGCTGTGTGATACCCTCATAACACATGAGGAAGAATGCCCAACCATCACTACCGAGGAGATGAAAAAAATATTGAGAGGTATAACTATTCTCCTCCGGGACCAGATGTTATCAAGACCATCTGGTGGAAGAAGTTTCCTTCAACCCATCAGCATCTGGCCCGTATTTTCACCTCATGTTTGAAGTCGGAAGAGCCAATTACGTAATAGTTGGTGGAAGGGCGCACAGTACGCCTGCCGAAAATGGGCACATTATCTGACCCAAAGAATTACAGGCCAATCACTTGTCTGAACACACTTATAAGATATTTACAGCTATCCTAAATTATAGCATTGTTCGGGCAATCGGACCTGTGTGGCATGAAATGTATGAACAACGCGGCTCGAAGAAAGGCGTAGCAGGATATCGGGAGAACCTGCTTATCGATAGATGTGTCTACAAAGATGCAGCATCCTACCAGTGTGACTATCGATGGCCTGGATTGATTACCGGAAAGCTTTCGATTCAACCTCCCATAAACTTATCATCTGTCTTTTCGAAAGCTAGGTTCATTCGCAAATCGCGAGGTGCATAGAGAGATTGATGCCACTTTGGAAAACCAGATTTCTTATCTCATCTGGAAAAAATCGTGTGACAACTAACAAGGTCACTTTCCAAAGAGGTGCCTTTCAGGGCGACTCCATGAGTCCATCCTTGCCTCACATTATTGCCACTATCTCTAGCATTTCGCCATCCCCAGGGGTACCTTTGCGGCAAACCTGCAAATCGAAAGCACAAGGTCTTCATGTATTTTACATGGATGATCTTAAGATCTATGCTAAAAATGAAGACCAACTATATGTAGCTTTAGGGATTGTCGCACGACACATTAAGGAAATGGGAATGGAATTTGAGTTAGAAAAATACGCCAAGGTTTATTTAAAGCGAAGAAAACTTAATGGCATCTCTGAAGACCCTGGGTTCGTCGATAGAAGCGCTATCCGACACCTTTGCGCTGGAGAGACTTATGCGTACCTGGGCGTGGCACAGAGCCGCATTCAGGATGTGACATCTATAAAGGATACTCGGACTTAACTACAGTACCAGGGGTGAGTAGAATGCATCAAATCTTATCTATCTCGAGTACTCACTACCTAAAGCCCGGATTCAAAAAGCACAGGAGAAAAACTTCCGCGAACAGCTCCTCGATAAGAGGATGCACGGCATCTTCCACAGAAATGTGGAGGATCAGTAAATGTCGTCTGAGCTAACTTTTGCTTTCCTTAAATCATCCGGATTGAAGTCGATCACGGAGGGTTTCATTTTGGCATGTCAAGATGGTGTCATTTCCACCTTAACATACCGTCGCTACATTTTGAGCCAAGACATTTCCGATGATAATTGCAGGGCGTGCCATATCTAGTTGTCCAACTAATGCGGGAACGACCTACATCCTAAGGCACAATGCGGCACTAAGAGTGCTTTGTTACCATCTTTGTCACTCTTATGGCATTAACCTTATTATCGCTCCGCTAAACGCTCCTAGGGAAATACAGCAAATTGTAGAGAATGAGAAGAGCCGCATATACTGGAACTTTATACTCTCGACAATTGTTTCTGTTGCACACTCTAGGCCTGACATAGTTCTCATTGACTTCGAGAAGAGGACCATGTTCGTTATCGAATTTTCGACACCGGCTGACAAAAACATCATAACCAAGGAGAATGAAAAGAAAGAGAGGGAGTTGTAAGGGAGTTGCGAGGATTGTACCAGGAATATTCTGTTAAATTAATCGTCCTTATCATCGGCGCTCTTGGAAGTGTCATGCTTTCACTAGTTGATAGCCTGAAAAGCACCCTGCGTGTGAACAATATGCTAAAACACTTGCAATGAAAATGCAGAAGGCGGTCGACCGTGGGTCGTTCGGTGTCCTCAGGGTGCGCGAGACTTTTACCGGATCGTCGTATTGATTCCGTTACAGACTGTAACCACCCATCTCACGGTCGTTAGACGTGGTTATGGCTAAAATTTTACCGCGATTTCGCTGGGATCGGGTGCAATTTTTCAGATTAGCACTCGATCCCGGCGAAACCCTGGGGTTGTCCTTATGACAAACTTTTAATTATATATAATTAAAATTTTGTCATAAGGACAACGGCAGGATTTTGCCGGGGAATTTCTTGAGGAAAGCAAAGAGCCCAGGGTCTTCGGAAATTTCTAATAATCTTTAGTGGTTCATTTTTCGCAAATCGAATATGTAAAACTTCGCTAGTATTCAGTTGAATTTTACCAGTTTCCATTTATAGTGACCTCAAAGTATTTTTTGAATTAGGAAAAAAAACTATACAAATAAAATAACTTTCTTTAGGCACTCAAGATAATAATGCATATAATGTTTACAAGGTTTGCTAAATGATTGCAATTTTTATTGAAAATAAATAAAATTTAGAACTAAACAAAATTTTGAAAATCGAAAACAGAACTCTGTAGAAAAGTAAATCATGAGGACTCTGAATATGTATAAATAATTTCGAGTCTATTAATACAGTGTAATTTCAAGATTGTAAGTAATTCTAATTTTTCTCAACTTTGTTCAAACAATCAGAAGGAATATTTTGAACACGCAAAAAGACTAGGTCACGCTAACAATTTCTCAATATGGCCATATTATTCATAGATTTAAAAAGTATACACCATCTCGTCCTTTTATTTAACTTGTCTATTTTTCAAGTTTTCCATGTTTATAACTCTTTAAAAATTATTATCTGCAGTTCTAAATATTTTTTTTTACTAAGTAATTATTTTTTCACTACTGAATTAGAAAATATATAAACTACTCGAATTAGTTATTTTCTACTAATCTTTAGCCGGTCACGTTTTGCTAATCGAATCTGATAAATATCACTAATAATTAATTACATTTTACTAACTTTGATTCAGAGAGCAAAAATACTTTTAAAACAAAATATACTTCTTTAAGCGCTTAACATGATATGTATTTGATATGTACCTCGTGTCTAATTAAGAAATTAGATTTAAAAAAAAAAAATTTTAATAATTTCTAGCACAAAATAAACAATATTGCTCATGAAATATGTGTTGTCGTAATGATAAGCGGCTTTAAAAATTATTTACCTCAATATTACGTTAATCCTGAAATGTACTAGGGTATCCATCCACCATTAGGAACCAGAACCAAAACCGTAAATTAACAAATTCTTGATTTTTGCGAACATAAAGCGTCTTTTAAATCCATAAAATCTTTGAAATCTTTGTGAATTCGTTGAAATCTTTTAAAATTTTTATAAAATATTTGAAATCTTTATGAATTTCTGATGAAATATTTGAAATCTGGTTTAAAATATTTTGAAATATTTGTGAAATCTTCCTGAAATCTTTTTTTGTGAAACCTTTTTGATTCGCTAAAATCATTGAATTGTATTAAATCGTATAGTGAAATCTTTTTAAATCCTCAAAACCCTTCTTTAAATGTTTAAAATCCTCTTAATCTTTTACAAGTTTTAAAAGCTGTTTTGTAACCTTGTGTATACTTAAAAACCGGGTGGTGAAACCCTTGAAAAATCTGTTATATGGCCATGGTTCATTCTATTTCGGAAATTAAATTAACATCGAAATTTTCCACAAAAAATATGTATATACTTGAACATTCTATATTAGCGGAGACGAAATAAAAAATTTATACGGCTTCAAGGTTTAAAAAAGATTCAAGGAGAATTTGAAATTTTTATGATTTTCAAGGTCACTGGATACCCTACGCACATATCAAACTCAGTGGAGTAATGATAATAAAGGTAAAAAGTCTAGTTCCGCCTCGCTATTTAAGTAATATAATCATGTACATATTATCACAGCACAAAAGGTAATAAAGTCGAACATTGTACAACTATGTAGCACTGGTAGTCTACGTAATTTACCCAGAGATTGAATTGTGTGGATTCTTGCAATTATTACCTCGACTTTAATCAAATTAACTTTATAAAAAAAGGTTATCTCTAATAATTTGAAAAATATGACCTGTGGGGGGGGGGGGCTATAACAAATACATGGTTCATAAGGCCGTCAATAAATAATGACTCATAGCACGAGAAAATACGTTCTGTAGTAAAACTGAAAATATATCAATTTTGTTAAAAGTTCATCCATTTATTGATGTGGTAAAATATGTACTACAATTCAAAAGCGAACTACTTTATTGCAATCATGTATGGTTTAGATCAGAGAAATATTGATCTGAATCAGTGGGATATATTTTTGCTTCTAATATTCGAGAATTTGACTTTGAAAATAATAATAATAATAATAACTTTCATTTGAAAATAATCAGGACTCTCACTTACTTCAGCTAAGTAAAATTGACTTGGTATAAATAACATTTTTTCACATACAATACTCGTGCATGAGTAGTGTGTTGACTATATTTAAACTGTTTTTGGTTCAATTTTATTATTCTTTGTTGTTTGAAAATTCAACTACTTGGCAGAAAATTCAACTTTTTTGTTGGAAATTTGTCCTTTGGTTAAAAACCTTTTTATTGGAAAATCTATTATCTGCTAAAAAAATTCGTCTTCTTGGCGTCAACATTTTACTAATTGGATAAAGTTCGACCATGTTTTTGAAAATTCCACTCTTCTGCTTGAAAGTTGAACTATTAAGTTGCTATGACTCGTTAACATTATTGTAGTTGTTGAAATTTTACCTCCTTTGTAGAATATCTTGTTTAGTTAAAAATTATACTATCTTGTTAAAAATGTAACATATTTTGACATGCAATATTAAGAATTCAAAGGGTTTCAATTTGAATTGAATAATGGTATCAACATTACTTTTATTTAATAGAATTTTTTCCCCTGTTATTATGAAAAATCATCCTATTTCCCCTCATTCAAGAGTATCTTAGGCTATAAAGTCTGCTATTTCCATAGTTTTAATTATTCTTCATTCATTCCTGCAGATTAGAAATTTTAATATTTTGCAACGAATTTCTTTAAGTCTGCGTAAAAACTGTATATAAAAATGACTAATAAAGCGGTGTAAAATTGTCTAACCATTCACCTTTTATTGAATAAGCAGGGGGAGCAAGGGCAGGCAATTGCACAAACTAGCTTTCTTAATTTGGAAAAACAGGTTTGTGAATGAATTTCAATTTCAAAATACTTCAGGCATGGAAAAAGCTCCCTTTTCCTGCCCAAAATAAAAAGGCCTGCAAACCCCCAGGACTACGACAAATGCAAGGTCTTCCAAATAATATATCGAACAATAACAATAATCGCGAATGGAACAGAGGCGCCCAGCACCCCGATGCAAAATGTACAAACTGTACACCCTTGACAACCTCACAAAAGGGAAACTTCTTAAGAAACCAAAAACACTTCGAGCGGACCATACACCTCTCAAATTCATAGGAAAACTTAAACCGATTCCCCATTTAGAAAAATAAACTCCGAAAAAAATTGACAAGGACTCCAAAACACCGCCAACACGGCCCAATGGAACCAGTTAAAATCATTAAAATCAAATACCCGTTTCAAAGATACGGGAGCCATGTTAACTTATCGTGTATCGACATTTAAAAGTAAACTGGAATCCATCCAACTTTACCCAAAACAACAAGGAAATAAACAGAGAAAAGGATAATGCTCCAAAGCACATGAAGCTCATAAGTCTTTATTAATTAAAGGCAAGTCAAAATGAACTCGCGTTAATCCTAAATTAAAGAATTATCCGCATGGCGAACAACCAAAACAACACCATGATCCACCTCTCAAATTCTCAAAGGATCAACACCCCCTCCAATCTGGCTCGAAGGACCAAATATTTTTGTAATTAAATTACATTTTAAATGGAAGAAGCTCGGACTTGGAGGAGAGAGGCAGGCCAAAGAAAACACCATTAATTATGGTAACGAACAGAACTTAGGTTTTTTTTCCTGGCATAAAAAACCTTCACTCAGTGAGTGAAGGAAAAAAGCCATACAAACCAACAACCAAACGGTAATCCATAGTACTGATCCAAATAAGCGGTGATCCACATGACTGATTTAATAAGCGGTGATCCACATGACCATGATCTATTATCGAAGCGACGATCCACATGACAATGATCCAAACTCACGCGATGATCCATCGTACAATGATAGCACTTCACACTTGAGATCTCATTCGACGATTCACCACATGAGGCACAGTTCGAGAGCACACGACCGTAATCCAAAAATGTAATGAGGCACAACACAGCGAGAAGGATCAACATAACACGAAATTCAAACTAGGTCACTGTGTCGGACATGAAGCGCACATGAGAAGGGGTACGAAAGGGAGAACTCGCACGTTCGACTACTCACAAAGAAGTGAAGTCTATACGACGCGACCCTGCAGGGATAGACGACCGTTTATAAGTTTTCCTAAAATTAACGATCGCAGTACGCGACCGGACAATGGTCCGCAACAAAAACAATTAACATTAATCAGTCGAAGTCCATGGAAGACAACAAGCCCGCATGGTACACAACAAATCAAGGCAACCTAAACTCAATGTCCAAAGGTACAATTTGACCGAACATGTACTATGACCGTATTTGACCATTTTGTTGGAGTAATATGCATTTGTAGCTCATTATAAGTTCCCTTTTTTGTCCTTTTTTTTAAAAAAAAACAATCAATAAAAAATAATACAATAATAACACATTCTATTTGTAGCATTACGCACATATCAGCTACCTGAACTTTATAATGCATACCATTTCGAAAATCCCTATGATAAAATAGCTGGTACTTTGACACGTAGGATGACCGTTAAACTTAGTGGGAAGATATAATGAAAATGGTCACCAGTATATCATTGGATTACTCCTAGAAGTCACGATACATTAAAGACGAGTACTTGTCTTTAATGTATACTACTTAGTAATCCTGTTTACAATTCTTGCTCCTAAACCGGGCCTTGCACCTAGCTATGATCGAAGAAACATTGCGAACAATATAAAGTTAAAATACTCATAGAAGGCAACATTGCCAGACGTCTTGAAACAGAATACAGATGTCATTCCGATAATATTTGTACGATTAAGATATACTGACAATTTCAACTTTTTTTGGAACTCTTTAAAATTAGTAATCACGCTCTGCATAAAATATTTGTAATTACAGAATGGAACATTTGTACGTAGTGCGCATAAACATATTTTTGCTCCAAAAACTCTATTACTTATTAAATAAAGTTATGCTATTTCGGAGATAAACTTTTTACAGTTAGTACCCACCGACCTATGAAAGTAAAATACGCAATAGAAAAATGCACTATTCTTCATTCAGAGTGATTTTGGTATGACTTTTAAAAGGTTTAAAATTGATATGAGTTGATAATGAAGTAAGAAAAGCTTGTTTTTAATATTAAAATGTAATTAGTTTTTCCACTAAAACAAGTATCACTTTTCATTTGTCACTTGAACAATATTTTTTCTAAAATACGAGTTCGCGATCAACATCCAATTTGTAGAGAACCTAGCCACTCTTTTCCTGCTCCCCTGAGTTCAAGGAAAATATTTTTTCTACGCTCACGGAATTTCGGTGCACCTGGGCATCAAACCTTTAAGAAGAAGTCTATTAAATCTGATTAAATTTCGATCATTTATTGCAGCAAAACTAAGCAAAACGTTAATGGTGTCACGGCTTATGCACGATTTCCTCTGACCCCATAAGATTACGTTTTAATTTTGATTGTTTTCTTCTTCTAAAACCAGACTCTAAAATTTTTTTAAATTTGAAGAACTTGCTTCGACTGCCAATGCATCCCAGTTCTCAACATCTGAAGAAAATTGGAGGTTTGAGACTGTCCCTCCTTAAGAGTATAGAATATACACTCAACTCCCGATATAAGGACGGTTTCGCACATAGCAACGGACAGGGCAACATGAATATTTTCTGATTAATTTGGACGCATGACGCAACCTCTCTTTCTGTTCAGCAGCTCCTCTCACCACGAAACTGCGGAGGCCACCAGTTCTAGGAATACCGTAAACTGGGGGTTTTTATATCGGGAGATGAGTAGTGTCCATGGCCAGTACTGGCGATAGAACAGACCATTTCTTAAATTGTAAAAAAATATGATAGTCCAATCGAAACTTAGGGTAAACAGGGGTATAATCACTGCCTGAATCATTTCTGTCGGAGCTTCGTCTTAAAAATATTTTGTTTTTGTATTTTTTCTATTTCAATTTTATAATTTCATAATGAGCGTTGAAATGCTTGTGCCCGAAAATCAAACTTGATAAAAGTACTGATTTTTAAGTGTGCGTGTACGTATCAGGGTGGTCTCGAAGGCTAAGTATTTTTCCATTTGAAGTAATAAGGCATAAAATGCAAGGTAGAAACACTTTCAAATTAAACACGTTTAAATGAAATGCAGATAAACTGCAAATTTCGAATTTTTAACTTTTATGGATTATAAAGTTCAAAGATTGACATTCAATACTAAAAATATAAATCTGTTTTGAAGCACCTGATTTTACTTCGTCTAAAAGCTTTTTTTTTTTTGTTTTTGAAAGACAAACGCTTCCTCTTGTTTTATTTAGACATTTTCGTAACACGCACAAGGTAAATCACTGAGTGACTGAAAGCGAACAGAAGCGAATGGCTGGCGACATTTTTGAAACTGATTGAAGCAGACGACACGATTAACCACAGAGGGCACGGCCCGCTTTTTTCATACATTCCTGTGTTGATGTGGAGTTAATCCGCTGACCCAGCAGCGCCACTCTCTTGTCCCCTTGGACCACCTTGTCCTCTATAAAGGAAACTTTTCTTGCGGGACGGCAGTGTATTTCTTTAAATTCTCGATTTTAATTCAGAATTATGGAAATAAGTAAGGAAAAGAGTGCAAGAGTTTACTGTGTGGTTAATTGTAAAAATTCAAACAAAAAAAAAATGCTCTACCTGGAGCATCACTGAAGTTTGCCTTATCACACTGTCTTTTATTAATCCTGATCCATTTGAATGTAATTCGTGTACACGATAAACATAACAGGAGGCTAGTACATTTCTCTTTTTTCTAGTTTCGTGCTTAAATAGAATTTCAGCAGTTATCGCTTGAAATCCTATTTAAATTGTCATATCCATTTCCACGTAAACCTTTTATCATAATACACTCATGTTCTTTTTGAGACCCGGCATGAACACGTGTACGAAATAAACGAGTCTCGTCTGCTAAGAAGTAACAACACTGAACAGAGCCTCCAACCCAGTCTGTCAGCTAACTTATTTAATTTACGAAAATTTAAATGTGCCTGCACTCATTAAACTGAAATCTTTTTATTATATTTCGATTCCATTTTTTGCGTCTTTTACAAAAGCAGATTTAGTTTTCATTGCATCAGATATTTAAATAACAAAATATCAAACATTTTTCTATAAGGCGCAGTGCTTTTTTACATCACATGCTTAAAATTTGTTTGGTGTATTCTCATTTTACAAGCGATGATTGCAATTAACGCACTTTGTTTGTCCTACAAAACGGATGGCATGACCGAAGCGTCCCTCACCCCCAACATGTGCAAACTAGTACGTCAGTACAAATCATTAGTAACCAGCTGATTTTTTTACAGCTGTTTACTAAATATTTGTGTAATTAAATGGTCATATTATCCTATAAATTAAGTGGCACGTTTTCTCGGTCAGCAGGTATCGCTAGTCCGTCAAGAATTATTAAAAATAATGAATATTAGGCCAGACACACTACCTTTTTGCGAAAGAAAAATTCGTTACAGGGCAAACTCAACGGGAAAAGGTAAAAGTGATTGCTAATAATAGATAAAAAATTCACTAACTGAATGTTGTCGGTTGCTGAGGGGTTGGGTTGAAAGGCATGAAAAACGGGGTTTTGCGATTTGTGGCATAAATAATTGTTTTACCGAAAAAAATTAAATAAAAAAGTTGTAGATAATTAAAAAATCTACATCTTTTGTTTTCATAGTTTTTCGACATAACCTCAAAATTTTTGAGAAAAACGCAAAAAACTAATTTTTCTGTTTTTTATTTTAAATTCCGCAAAAAAAAAGTCCAAATGTTTTTAAATTTAGCACAATTGTAACATTTTGTATGTCAAATAGCCTTTTTTTGTTTTTTCCTAAGTTGTAGTGTCTGAGATATTCACGATTTTCGAAAAAAGACCTTTTTCAAAACCCATGAAGTTGGTTCCCGAAGTTCACATTTTTAAAATTTTCCTTTCACATACGTCCGTCCGTCGTTTGTACTGTTTGTACATATAATATTTTCGTTTGTGCACGGAAAAAAATTTGGTGCTGTTGCCGTCCCTGTAGATACAACTGCTGCGTTTAACGTGGGGTAGCTGTTGCTTTC
>JAAAKG020133262.1:0-14223 GCA_010014905.2 Druon quercuslanigerum
CGGTCAAAATTTGATGCGATATTTTTTCTGTAGAAAGTTAAACCTCTTTATTAAAAATCAACTTTTTGGATGGGATTTTTACAATAAAAAATGAATTTTCAACGAAGAATTAATTTTTTACCACAAAGACGAATTTTCAATTAAATGGTTGAATTTTCAACTAAAAAATATTAATTAAAAAATTCGCCTTTTTAGTTTGAAAATTAAAAAATTTGATTCATTTTTTTTTCGTTTTAGACTAAAAAATCTTTCTTGGTTCAAAATGTATTTTTTTTTGTCTTAGAAATTCATATATTTTAGTAGAAATTTATTGATTAATTTTAATGCTCCTGCTTTTTAATATTTTATCTGGCTAAAGCTCTGATATCTTATAAATTAATTATTTGTGTATCAATAAAAATAATCTCGATTGGTTAAAAATTCTATTATTCGGTTGAAAATTAAACTATTTTAATAAAAAGTATAAGTAATTAATTAATTATTTATAGGTAATTTTAATTTTTTTAAACTGAAAATTTAATTATTCCACTTTCGGTCAAAATTTGATGCGATATTTTTTCTGTAGAAAGTTAAACCTCTTTCTTGAAAATCAACTTTTTGAATGAGAATTAGAAGCGTAGATTGAATTTGGAAATCTTTTTTGAAAATTTATTTTATAAAAATTCATCATTTTAGATCGAAATTAATCTATGGTCGAAAATTCACTATGTCGCAAATTATTCTTTTTTGTCGTTGATAAATATCTCTCTTCACCGAAAATGTAAAAATTTCATTTTTAGCTTAAAATTATTATTTTTTTTAATATTAATCTTTTCCGATTGAAAATTCAACTATTTTGCGGAAAATCCGCCTTTTCGTGTAAATTTAACTGTTTTTTATTTAAAATGAAATTTTTTTGTTTGGTTATAAACTATTACGTTGTTTGTTGAGAATTTATTTTTTTAAAGAAAAATCGAATACTTGAATGAAAGTTGAAGTACTATGTAAAAAATTTATTTTCGTCGTTGTTGAAGATTAATAATATTAGTTGGAAATTCAACTATTTGGTTGAAAATAAAGTTTTTTTTTTCATTCATATTTCCCGGAGGAAAATTTAACTGTGTTTTAAAAAAGACTTTTTTGAGACCTAAATATTCTACAGCTTGGTAGAAAATTAAACTTTTTGTTTCATAATTAGACTTTTCATTTGAAAATTTAACTATTTTTTGCAAATTTTTTTATCTTAGATCAAAATTATTTTACCTAACTGTAGCTAGTGAAAAAATTGGTCTTTTTAAGTTAAATTTAAGCGGTTGAAAATTTATCTCTTAAACTGAAAATTTTTAGGACATTCTTGGTGAATTCTCATTTCTGGTTTAAAAGTCAACTGTTTTCTAAAACATTTAATATTTCTGCTTGAAGTTTTAACGATTTGGTTGAAAATTCGTTTATTTGGGTAGAAAATAAATCTTGCTTTTTGAAAATTTATATTTTTGGTTAGGGAATAAAATATTTTCTAAAATATTCTTAATTCTTCGTTAAATTTCAATGGTTGGAAATTCGATTTTATTTTTGTTAAAAACTATTTTTCTTAAGTGAAAATTTAGGCACTTTATTTGTTGATTAAAACTTTATCTTTTATTGTTCAAAATTCATTCTTGTAGGTGGTTAAAAATTCAGCTACTTGTTAAAAAAAATTTTTTAAATTCATCAAAATTCATTTCTGGTGGCTAAATTTGATTTTTTTTGTCAAAAATGTAACTTTTTGGGTTAAAATTCAATTTTCTTCTAAAAAATTGGTATTTCTACCTTTCCAATGGAAATTTTTATAAGTTGAAATTCCATTATTTATAGTAAACGATAAAAATAATATTTTTAGAATTTTAAACTGCGCGTGATTAGCAACCAATTAGATGCCGAGTGTGACGCATGCGCAGTTGAGTAAGTAGCTTTTTTTGGATTCTGCTACTTGATTCCGAAATTCATATTATGAAAAGGTGTCTTTCATATATTTTTATAATCAATTAATTGATAAATAATACAGAATTAATGTTTCAATTGCAAATTCGATTGCATCTCAAATTCTATGGTAGTCTCAAAATAATAAAATTTAAAAAAAAAATAATAATTGAAAATAAAAGTATTTGATGAATTTCATCATATAATAATATTTTGCTCGTCTAATTGTAAATATACTAATTGTACCTGAAAAAATTTAATTGATTATTAATTTATTTAAGTTAGGTTTAAGGTAATTGAGTTTCAGGTAAAATCAGTAGGTTTACAGTTGTACACGTAAAAAAAGAAATACTTGGATCAAGAAAAAAATCCTTGGATGAAGAATATGGTCATCTTACATAAGGATCATACCATGTAAGATTGGTCCAAGAAAATAAATGATTGAGTGTATTTGTTTCGAACAAACGTACGTTTTCTTAAACTGAGTAAATGTACAATCAATTTGAGTATATAATTTTCTTATCCCAAGAATTTATGATTGTGATATAAACAAAGAATATTGCTTGAATGCAAGAGTTACTGTAATTGCCGAAGTACAAGAACCAAGAATTTTTATATTGTATCAAGTAAATCAAAACTTCAAAAAATTATTTACATGTATTCAATTCAAGAAAGAGTAATTCCTACTTTCATTTACTCGTCTTAAGAAAATATTTCTTTAACCCAATAAATTATTTGTATTACATACAAGTAACTAATTGAATGGAAATAATTACATAAATGTTTGTTTTGAATTTATATTTAATTGCACCAAGTAATTCTACTGATATAATTATTTTCTTCATTCTAGAAATTTTTTTTTCTTATGTTAAGCTAATATTAATCTGTCTCATGTAGAATTGGCCAAGTAGATGTGTTTACTCCAACCAAGGTAAATTTTTTTACGTGTATAAGTCAAATGTCATTATCCGATAATACTCATCAAGTACGTTGCTTTTCAATTATTCTTTAAAAACTCAAGATTTTTCAATTTAATGAACAATTAGAGTTAAAAATCTAGTGACTAAAAATAGGTTGTAGTATGCACAAAGTTCTAATGTTTTTAGATTTTTAGAATAAAATTTATGATACAATCGAATGTGTAATTGAAATTTTTATTTTGTATTAATAATAAATTCATTAAAAAAATCAAAATAGCAACTGAACTACTCACTCAACTGAGCATGCGTCGCACTCGGCATCTAGTTAAAATGCTGGAAAATATTATTTTTCTCCTTTATATTAAATAATCGCATTTTAACTTATAAAAATATTAATTAGATCGAAACTAATGGATATTAATAAAAGCAAAAATTAATTATATTCTGTAAATAAAATTTTGTATAACCAGAAAAATTTTATTCAAAAATGTTCTATTTTTACAATATTTTTGAAAAATAATTCTCTAAATAAATTATATTTGGTTAAACAACTAAAAATGGTCGATATAGTTTTTCTATACACTATGCATTCAGAAAAATAATTATATGTATTCTATTTCATTTCATTTTTTGAAAGTTTAAAAAAAATTTGCAGGAGCAAATAAAAATTATTTAATCAAATAGAGACTTTTGAGAAATTAGAAGAAATGTATGAAAAGTTTGTAATTATTGAACAAAAAGAAGCATAGGATACCAATTTAGGAAAAAAGTGAAAACTTCTGATTCAATTTTTAAAAATTTTGAAAATAAAAAGTGATAAATTGTTTAAATAATTACATAACTTTTAAAAACAAATTTAAACCAATTAATTAATTTTTTAAATTAATTAATTAATTATTTGTATGAAAAAGTTGATAGTAATTGCTAAAAATTAACAATAATACGTAAAAATGTAGTTTTTTATTTGTTATGTGTATATGTTCTATGTTATATGTTAATATGTAATATATATTTAATTTTTATTGCATCCACAGCCAATAAGATTAATTTTCTGCACAAAAAGACAAGTTTTCAACAAAATAGGTGAATTTTTCACAAAACAGTTGAATTTCTAAACCGAAACTTAATTTTTAATACCAAAAATATAAATTTTCAGACAAACAAAACGTATTTTCTACGAATCAATTTAATTCTTAGTCCGAAAGTGAGAATCTTACACAAAAATATTTATTTTCAGCAATATACATTAATTTATTACGAAATTTTTGAATTTTTAAGCCAAAAGACGAATTTTTTACAAACCAGTTCAATTTTTAAACCGTTCTCAACGAAACATGAAATACTTGATATTTCATCGAAAACATGTATCAGTTTTAAATAAAAAAATATTTGAATTCTTGCAACACCAAAATATTTAATTTAAACAAAAAGTCAATTTTTTTATGAAATAGTTCAAATTTCAAGAACAAAAACAGCGGAATTTTTAACAAAAAAGTATGAATTTTTAAAAAGATTGTTACATTTTCAACCAAACAGTTGCATTTTTGTATACAAAATATGAACAAAATATGAATTTTAAACAAAAGGTTACTATTCTATGAAGGTAGTTGAATGTGTAACCCAAAAATACGAGTTTTCAATAAAAGAGTCAAATTTGCAACCAAAAAGGATGCCTTTTTAAGAAAGTTGATAATTTTTCAAAAAAATAATAAAATTTATAACTAAAAATATAATTTTCAGGATAAAATCTTCTGCGAATTTGCAAACACAATATTATTTTAATCGACCTCGTTATAAAAATAACAGTCGAATCTGGATTTAGTGTTTCTGGATTTAGTGTTTCCGAGAATTGACACCAAGCGGTGGGGATAGACAGAGAGAGAAACAAGAGAGAGAAAAAACAGAAGAGACAAAATAGTTCTGAGACCCTGGATTTAATGTCGCGGTCAGCCCCAAAATTGGCATTAAATCCAGGTTTGACTGTATCTACCATCGAAAAATCGTAGTTTTCAATGCTTTGCATCGCTTGTATCAAATTTCACACACAGAGAAAAGATTAAGTTGATTTACTAAAACAATTTGTTCAATCTACTTTGTTTATTGAAACTAAATAATTTCGTCAGCTCAAATAAACCATTGGTTATATTTATAAAACACAATATTTGACACGTTTTACATCAGCGCTAGCGTAAAAAATTTTGTAGCAAAACAATATACATATCGTTGGACGCGGGAGACTTTAAGCTTTCACGTCTACTTGGCTAGAATTTTCTGCGATTTTTTTTTGAACGAGTTATGAGCGTTCAAAGTGAGGGTCGTGTACTTTTGACGCCGACTTACACACTTAGAGCACAAGGACAAATCTAGTATATTAAAAAACTACCCGCGTGCATTCATCAATCTGAAATTAACAGATTAAAACAGTAGCCATGTTCCATTTAAAAAATCATGCTTTAAAAATAATTCTCAATTTAAAAAGAACTCCAGTTTAGACTATGGGTATAGTCTAGATGACGGCATGGATCCCGGATAACTCCCGCCATGTCTTTCTCTCCCATCACTCGATTTTCAATCTCGGGAAACTATGGAAATTTGCAAAGTTTTCCGAAATTGAAAATAGAGCTGCCCTAAGACCAAGCAAGAGGAGATGGAAGAGCCAGGACTGTCGGGAGTTATCTGGGATCTATTCTATCATCTATTCTGGTTATTATACGAAGGACATAATAGATAACCGTAAACGTGGACAACCTAGTCCACATTGCGTCAGTGCATGCTATCGACCGTGCCCGGCTTTGTACCGAAACTGCTATCCAAAACCTCTTTAGTGCCCAGATTGGTACGAAAATCCATCTCAGCAAAAACAGTAACATCAAAACTGCCAACAAACCTTATAATAAATATATGTCGACTTAGAATGAGCCGATTTGGATGAAATTTGATGGAGAGTGAAGCTAAATAGTTTTCGAATTCAGAAACAATAAGTATCAGTCTTGGAAATAATTTTCCTGTTTGGGAAAATTTGTGACAAATGAAAACTTGTATGGTAATACTTAGTTCAATGTTGAAAAAATTTTTAAGCTTTTGATTCCTATATACTATAGTAAAAAAAAATATTTTTAAATATGCACTAATGAAAAGTCATAAAATTAGGAAAAATTGAGTTTTCCCGGTTGGAGTTTTCCCGGGGGAATTGAGCATACATTAGGATTTCTCCTTGACAACTTTGTGTTACTTTATGTTTTTCGGTTTGCTGAATTCATTTCTGATGGTTGCTTGGCCCAAATGTGGACCCATTTTAAGTTATGGCCCAATTTTGGTTAAAATTTCGCGCTAGGTAACCAACTTTTTCTGGCAGATATTTTAATTTTAGATATTATATGTCATTAGCATTTTTTTCGAGAAACGCTTAGTTTACGCGTAATGTTTACAAATTCTTAACATGCCTTATACATGGTTTAAATAGGATATAGCTCTATCTAAATATGTTTTTCCCTTCAATGGTAACGTTTAGTTTTATTCGTAGAAACAAATAAATCAAAATTATTGGGACCATATTTTAGGATATCCGTTGGCTTTATAAAAAATAACTTTTAAACAAAAATTTATTTGTCTTGCAGTGGTGAAAAATTATTTTCATTAAAAAAATTAGATGATTTTTTACTTTTAAAAATTAATTATTCTTTAACAACAAAGTTGTTTGGATATACGTGAAAACAGTGCCTAGTTAGCATTAAAAAAAATTTGAAGTAATTTTTAAGGGTTCAACCATAAACTACGTTATCAATTATGAGTACCCGAATAGTTAAAATTTTATACCAAAAATTTCATTTTTTGTTACTAAATTATTTAAACTGTAGGAAAAAATGACGAATTTTTTATACAAAACAGTTGAATTGTCTAATAATAAATATGAAATTTTGATAAGAAATGTTAATTTAATACCAAAAAAAACGAATTTCCCAAAAAATACAAGAATTCCTAATTCAAAAGTTGAATTTCCAACTAAACTGGATTAATTTTTATAAAAAAACGAAGTTTTAATAAAATAGTTCAATTCAACCAAAAAGTTTAAAAGTTAATTAAAAAAAATTATTTACGACCAACAATGGAATAGGTAAATTTTCAATTACCAAAGTCAATTTTCATCCAAAGAGAATTTTTAAAAAATATTTTGAATTTTTTACCAAATAATGCAATTTTAAGAAACTAGTTCAACTTTAAAACATAGTTGTTAAATTTTTATCCAAAAAGATTAATTTTCTACCGAAAAAACAAGAATTTTTGACAACATTAAAGAATTCTCAAACAAAGAGTTAAATTTTTAACTAAAAAATATGAATTTTAAAACCAAAAGATTAATTTACGACAAAAAAGACGAACTTTCAATAAAATTCAAGAGTTCCCTTCAAAAAAGTTGAATTTTTCAAGAAGAAAGAATTTTTTTTAATTTTTAAGAAAGTAGTGCTAATCCGGATTCGAATTCTACGTAAAAAATTACTTCGGAAATGACCCTCCACTTTCCGACAACATGTAAAATAACTTGTTTTTTCAGAATCCAAGGTCAGATTTAACAAATTTTCCCTGGGAAATCCGTGGAAAAGTCAATATAGCAAAAAAATTCCATATTGAATTTTCACAAGGAAATTTTGTTAAATCTGAACTTGGATTCTAAAAGAGCAAGTTATTTTACATAAATGGTCATCAAAATTTTATAAAAATTAATCAATTTATGTGATTTATAGAAAAAAAAAATCAGTGAACTATGAAAACTACACCTAGGATTTTATGGGTCAGCAATTTAGAGTACTTAATGGAAGTATTTGGTTGAATCAACCAAATTATCTCGTTACTTTGACCAAATTATTTTATAATAAATGATATATTCTGCTCAATAAAATTATTTTGTTGAATCAACTAAATATCCTTAAATAAAGAATTACTTTAAATTGACGAAATTGATTCGTTGTGTTTTCTAAATAAAGCCAATGTTTTATTTAAACTGACGAAATTATTTAGTTTCAACAAACAAAGTGGATTGAAAATTTTTTTAATTTAATTAATTCAATCTTGTCTCTGGGTGTGAAGTTTGAAAAAAACGCTGCAAACAATTGAAAACTAAAATTGTCTGATAGTAGATACAGTCAAACCTGGATTTAATGTCAATTTTGTGGCTGACCGCAACATTAAATCCAGGGTCTCGAAACTTTTTTGTCTCTTCTGTTTTTTCTCTTTATTTTCTCTCACTGTCTATCTTCACCGCTTGGCGTCAATTCTCGGAAACACTTAATCCAGAAACACTAAATCCAGATTCGACTGTTATTTTTATCACGAGGCGGATCAAAATTATACGTTGTCCGATAATTGCATTTTTCAATTTTTTGAAGGGTTTTTATCCAAGGGGTCGTGCATGGGGTGAAACATTTTGTTACGATTTGTTACGGTAGGGGGTTTTCTAAACAATTTTTAATTATTTAAATAAATATAACTTATTTAAACAATTATTTATTTCTTAAAAATATTAAAAAATCATCGTATTTTCCTGATGAAATGAAAGATTTGGTCATTTTTTGGAGTCATTTTTTTTATACCTTAAGTAATTATTTAAACAATTTATTATTTTTTATTTTCAAAATTTCTAAAAATTGAATGAAAAGTTTCTACTTTTTTCAAATTGGTATTCTATGCTACGTTTTGTTGAATAATTACAAAATTTTCATACATTTCTTCTAATTTCTCAAAAATCTCTATTTGTTTAAACAATTTTCATTTGCTCTTGCAATTATTTTTTGATAACTTTGAAAAAATGAAATTAAATAGAAAACATAAAATTATTTTTTTGAATGTATAGTGTATAGAAATAATGTATTGACCCTTTTTAATTGTTTAAACAAATATAATTTATGCAGAGAATTATTTTTCCAAAAATTTGTTAAAATAGTATTTTCTGATTTACATATAAACATAATATTGAATAATTTCGAGTACTAGTAAATTCTGCTAAAAGCATTATGTTATTGTTTATAAAATTATTCTTTGTTTAATTTCCTTCAACTAGAATATGGATGGTTTATTATAAAATTAATAAAGAAATTTAAATTATAAAATGATATTATTGCATTCTTCATATTTGTACCATCTTTACCATGATCGTATTATAAAAAAAAACATTCACTAATGCAAATTGTGATTCAAGTTTCAACATTTTTTCTTAACATAATGCTATAATATGCTAACTTTGTACAATTAGCACAATTTATTTATAATCATTTAAATAATAAAAAGCATCATACGCCAATTTTAAAATTGTAGTAATGAATAATTCTACTGAAATTGTCGTTAAATTAATATCGAATTTTAACTGCTTGCTAACGAGAAATAAAGATCAAAAGCAGTACTTACTAAAATTAGTAAGAAATTACAAAAAACAGTTTTCAGATATAAAAAAGAAAATATTGTCTTTGGCCAAAAATATTGTTTTTTATTACATAGTTCTACTTATCAGGGCCATATCGGGAAACCCGATATGGGTCAGGTCTGGAAACCCTTACAGGGGCCTGATCGGGAATCTCGATAGGGGACAGATCTGGACTCCCGATAGGGGCCAGGTATGGAATATCGATAGGGGCCTGATCTGGAATCCCGATAGGGGCCATATAGGTGTTACATTCTAAATATAGCGATTTTTACACGGGTTATGAAGGATATATTTCAATACTTACGTAATACTTGTGATGAAGTGACATCTCTCCTTCTCTTCAACCGCGACGTCCTTTATTCCTTTCTTCAATGCCGAAGCTTTTGTTCTTGTTCTTCCTTTTCCACACCTGGATCTTGACCACTGTACTTTTTTGAATATTCTTCACGACATCCGCAGAAGGATGAACACTCCATTATTTGAGATCCAAATTCCATCACCTCTGTTAGAATAATTTTCATTGGTCCGTATTGATTTTTAATCATCTAATATAATATCATCATTATCTCTTTCTTTAATCTATTCTTATTCAATTCAATATTATCTCTTGTCTTAAGGATACTGGACCTTCTGTTATTTATTGTCAGAAGTTTCTATATATTAATTTGTTTGGATATTATTGTCATTTCCAACTTTTTTTTTATTTGTGTGAGTCACCCTTTGTCTCATCCTCGAAAGGCGATGGAACCAACTGAAACAGATAAGCAAAGAATTGCTACATTTCAAAATTTTATATCATTAAATATAATATTTTACAACCCATGTAGAAATTCTGATCGGGGTTTAGTAGGGTCCTGAATAGATTTCCCTATTTCTAATCGGGCGCTCGTCGGGAAAAATGAAGAGGGCCTGAATAGTTCTGTAAACCGCTTTTTGCCAAGTTCTAGATAGAACTTCTGAACAGGCCCTAACAAGAGTGCCCTTTCATCGCCCGACGAATATTAGGGCCCCGTTTAGATCCTTTTTGTTGCCTGATGAATATTTAATTGCTATTAACAATAAAGGTATTTAAAAAATAAATATTAAATGATTAATATACGAAGTTATATGAATTTAAAATATACAGACTGTTAAGAGAAATATCGATACAATAATTTTTAAATAAATAATTTTAATATATTGAAAATTTTCTTCCTGTAATATTTTGTTTTTTACCGTTGTAGACTACTTTAAAACTTTTTACAATGACAGGAAATGAATTTTTTTCTCCACATTTACAGTTTTTTATAAGGATGGAATTTTTTTCTTTAAAAAAAGCAGGATACAGATAGATTTGCCATACCTACATGAGGCAGGAGATTCTTCACTAGAAGCTGACAGGGCACCCAACAGTTTTTTCTAGACTAGATATTCTGATAAGGGCCCTAAACAGTTTTTTCTAGACTAGATATTCTGTTAGGGGCCTTAACCAGTTTTTTCTGGACTAGATATTCTGATAGGGTCCCAACCAGTTTTTTCTGGACTAGATATTCTAAGAGGGGCTTCAACCAGTTTTTTTCTAGACTAGATGTTCTGATAGGGGCCTCAACCACTTTTTTCTAGACTAGATATTCTGATATATTAAAAAAAATTTTTAAACAAACAATCGATTTATTTCTTCAAGAGTGCACTGATTCTACAAAATTAGATTTTTAAAAAACACTACATAGTTCTATAACCAATAGCATATAAATTTTAAAATTTGTTGGGTTTTCGCTCCAGGCCTTATAATTTAAGAAAAAAACCGCCGCCATTTTGTATCAAGAATATTTGTTAAACAGACCCTCTAAAAAGAAGTTCTATCACTTTTTTTATACTTATTATAACATAAAATTAGTGTATTGTTTCAAAAAATGATTTTCTTTGCGGGCGCCATTTTTTTAAATAAAAAAATATTCCTCAGGCTGGGAATGTGATATAATTTCCTCAGGGAATTTATATCTTTAAGACTAATAGCCTAGATTTAATGAACCTCGTTTTCACGTAAAAAAAATTCTCTAATTAAATTAATTTCAGCCTTAAATTCATTAAAAAAATAATTTGGTTTAAAATTAAAAACTGATATAACTAAAAACAATATTAATTAATTATAAATAAAATTTTTGTTTTCATAAAAAATCTTTAAAAACATACCCAAACTAAAAAAAACGCAAATTTGTGTAACAGAATTGCAGAAAAAGCTTTAAAACTGATCAAAGTCTTAATAAATCCCAATTGATTTTTTACTTAAAAGGATAAATATTCAACCAAGAAAAAATTTTTTTACCATCAAGGGCTAACTTTGAACAAAATACTGAAATTTTCAACTATTGAGATCAATTTTCAACCACCAAGATTAATTTTCTACCCAAAGAAGACAACATTTTAAGAAAATAAATGAATTTTTAACAAAACAGTGGAGTTTTCAACTCAAAAAATAGTTTTTGAACCAAAAATGGAATTTTTTTTTGACCCTGGATAGAAAGAGATTGCTTTTATTGAAAAAGGCATTTACAAGAAAATAGTGGAATCTTCAACCAAAAAAGATTTTGCAGTCACTACAGAAAAAAATTTCGTCCAAAATTTTAAATTTTCAACCCAAAAATTTTTTTTACAAAAAAATTAATTTTTAAGAAAATTGTTGCATTTTTAAAACAATAAAATGTATTTTTTTCTAAAAAGTGAAATTTCAAACCTTCACTTATGAATTTTCTACCAAAATAATTGAGATTTCAACAAAAAAAGATAACTTTTTTAGCAAAAATTAAATTTGGAAGTTAGCATGTAAATTTTAACTGCAAGCATTACATGCATTCGGAAGAAGACTAATTTTCATCTAAATAGTGGAATTGACCACCGAAAAAGGTCAATTTTCAAAACAAATTTAAATATTCAAAATTTCAGTAAGAACAAAACGAATTAAAAAGAAATAGTTAAATTTTCTACAAAAGAAATTATTTTTTAAACAAATAGATAAATTTTTAACCGAATAGAATAATTTTCTAACAAAATGGACGAATTTTTGTCTAAAAAATATCAATTTTCAACTAAAAATGAAATCGTTATTTTTCAACTAAAATTAATAATGTGTAAAAATAAAAAACCAGTTTACAAAAAATGGTTTAATCTTCCAGCATATAAATAAACTTTTACCCGTAAAAATGAAGTTTCAACTCATAAGATAACTTTTCTACGAAAAAAAGTAAAGATAAAATTAGACCAGAAGAAGATAAGAAAATACGAAACGACTTTGTAGGATGCAAGAAACTACTTTATAAAGCAATGAAAGGAAATAAAATTACAGAATTATGCAACGTGAGAAATAGTAAAGGAGAAGTACAACATAAGGCAGACGGGATTATAGACACTTTAAAAGAATATTTTAGGAGACTATTCGGAGATGAAGCTATAGGAAACCACAACTGCGGTGGACACAATACGTTAGAAAACCCAATTGAGAAAGTATGTGTAACTGAGGTTAGGGATATAATCAAGAACTTGAAAAACGGTATAAGACTTCCGAAGTTGACAGTATTAACTGTATGTACTCGCCGCCGAGTTTAAGCATTTCAGCTTAAATACTGTCTACCCCGGAAGCCTTATCGTTTTTCAAGTTCTTGATTATATCCCTAACCTCAGTCACACAGACTTTTTCAATAGAGTTTTCTAACGCATTGTGTTGTACATCGCCGATGTGGTGTCCTATCGCTTTATTTTCGGATTGTCCCATAAAATGGTCTCTGAAAGCGTCTATAATCCCGTCTGCCTCATATTCCATTTTCCCTTTACTATTTCTCATGTTGACTAATTTTGTACTTTCATTGCCCTTCATTGCTTTATAAAGTAGTTTCTTGCTTCCTTCCAAGTCGGCTTGTATTTTCTTATCTTCTTCTGCTCTATATTTACCTATAATTTTGATATACAACGAATATAGTCCTACAAACAAGTTTATTTGTCGAACGAAACTCGATTCAAATTCCGCTTCGGATACTTTTTCCAATTGAATTTAATGTCAGAGGTAAATTTCACTGGGTCGTTCGATCTTAGCCTTGCTTCGTCGCAGACACACACACACACACACACACACACACACACACACACACACACACACACACACACACACACACACACACACATAAGATAGAGCGCTTGCGAAATGTCACTTTTATGGCCAGGAACTTTAAGCCAACCCTATAGAAAAACGTCCCGGTCCATTAGGCTTTGCACAAAATCTGCTGTCCAATACATAAGCTTCAATCCCTTGTTCCGGAATTATAAATAAATCACTAAAGCATCAACAAGAGGCGTGAAATCTCTGAAATAAAGTGCCCGATGAACCTCGACCAAGTTTTATCAAAAAAAGAGATTACTACAACTTTTTTTTGAAGTATATTATTCTTACATTGTATTGACTCATCCCCTCACTCTTGTGAGAGTTTGTGACATTTAGGCGACATCCCACCTCCACCCCCTGCAAATGGCATGTGACACTAGAGCTGACCCACTTCAATTTTTAAATATGAAATATTAATAGAATTTTATGTAGGAGGTTGTCTGTTAGTTAAGTTACCAATTTTGGACCCCCCCCCCCACCGTAAAAGTAGCATGGCCCAAAATTCTTTATAAACCCAGAGAGTGGAATGATTTTCAGGAAAAAAGGGAATAATAAGGCAATTAATTAAACTAATTAAAGTTAAAGAAATTTTTTTTATTTAAAAAAAAAATTAATTAAATTAATTAAAAAGTGGCATTTTCAACGGAAGAAGACTAATTTTTTAATGAGAATAAATTATATTTTAACCAAACAGTTTCATTTTTAACCCCCTCCCTCATGTAACAGACCGTAAAATTTTCTTCCGATCCCCCCCCCCCCCCCCCCCCCCCCCCCCCCCCCACCCCCCCCTCCCCTCTTCCTTTATACCACCATAACTT
>JAAAKG020133264.1:0-14223 GCA_010014905.2 Druon quercuslanigerum
CAGCGGGGTGCCCTCCCGTTCTTCCCTTTCTCCCTTTTTTTTTCTAAACTTTTTCCCCCATTCCCCTGGGGCTTTTAGCCCTTTTTCCTCTTCCCCCCTTTCCCCGGCCCCCCCCCCCCCCCCTGAAATCCTACATTTCTCATCCGCCTTCTGCTTCTCCTTTTCCTTAACCCCTTTCTCCTATTCTCCTTCTCCTTAACCTAATTCTTCTTATACTTCTTATCCTGAACTTATCCTCATTCTCCTTTTCCTTCTATCATTCCCCTTTTCCTTCTATCATTCCCCCATCCCCGGCTTTTAGCTCATTTCCCTCGTCCACCTTTTCTCCTAATTTCCAGCAATTTTTTTCTTTTTGTTTACCTCATCTTCTTATACTTTTTATACTTATACTCCTTATTCTTCTTCTCAACCCTTCATCGCGAATTCTTTTTATTATCCTTATTCTGTTCCTTCGTCTTTTATCCTTTTTCTCCTTGTCTTTCTCTCCTTATCCCACTTCTTCTCATCCCCCTTTCTTTCTTCTTCTCATTCTCCTTTTCCTTCTCTCAATCCCCCATCAATGACTTTGAGCTCATTTACCTTGTCCACCTTTTGCCCTGCACTCCTGCCTGAACTTCCCCCGTTTATCTTATTTGCTTATACTCCTTATTCTTCTCTTTAACCTCCTTTTCCTCTCCTAAGCCTTCTTCCTCTTCTTCTTCTCCTTTTCCTTCTCCTACTCGTTATTATTATCCATTTCCTGCTTAGTCTCCTTCTTTTTGTTCATTCCTTCTGATTTTCCTTATGCTTATACTTATCCTTATTCTTGTTGTCCTTCTCTAATTATCTCTTTATCTAAATTTCCTGTTTTACCTTTTCGGCACAACTTCTGCTATTTCCCTTCCCCTTTTCCTTATCTCGTTGTCCCCCTTCTTCTGCTTCTTATCCTTAACCCCCTTCTCCTTATTCTTCTTCCTCGTCTCCTTCTCATTACCCTCCTCCTCGTTCTTCTTTTCCTCATCTCTCTTCTCCTTAACTTCCTTCTTCTCGTTAGCCTCCATCGCGACATTCTTTTCATTATCCTTCTCCTTGTCCTTCGTCTTTTATCCTTTTTTTCCTTGCCTCCTTCTCCTTATCCCACTTCTCATCCCACTTCTCATCCTTCTTCTGCTTCTTCTTTCACTTATTCTTATCCTCCTTATCCTCATTCTCCTTTTTCTTCTCTCAATCCCCCATCAGCGACTTTCAGCTCATATCCGCTTGTCCACCTTTTGACATGAACTCCTGCCATTTTTCCCACCTTGTACCTTATTTCCTTATACTCCTTATTCTTCTCCTTAAACTCCTTGTCTTCTCCTTCACCTTCTTCTCCTTCTTCTTCTCCTTCCCCTAATCGTTATTGTTATCCGTTTCCTGCTTAGCCTCCTTCTCTTTATCTTTTTTCTCCTTCTTCTTTTCCTTATGGTTATACTTCTCCTTATTCTTCTTGTCCTTCTCTAATTATCTCTTTACCTCATTTTCCTGTTTTACCTTTTCCGCACAACTTCTGCTACTTTCCCTTCCTCTTTTTCTTATCTCGTTGTCCCTCTCCTTCTGGTTCTTATCCTTATTTCCATACTCCTTATTCTTCTTCCTCGTCTCCTTCTCATTATCCTCCTCCTCGTTTTTCTTTTCCTCATCTCCCTTCTCCTTCTCTCCTCAATTCCTCAATTCCCGCAATTTCCTCTTCCACCTTCTTTCTCTCTCCCCTGCCTTCCCATCCCTCTATTCTGGTATATTAAATATTGAATATTGTTTTGTAGGTGCCAATCCAACACTAAGAGACAATGGCCGAGGTTTCAGGGCGGATCAGTGGGCAAAGTTTTGCGGAAGATACGTTTGTGCGGAAGTTATTGAACGGTTTGCCCGGCATCGACTTTTGGAAAAAACGACTACCTGTCGTTGGGGTAGTGAACCGGAATTGGCAGCCAAAGTCTTTACGGGCAAGGTCAGTATTTTTCTTTAAAGTTAGATCATTACACATAATTCAAGTTAACAGATTTTATAACTCTAATAATAAATAAAATTACACTACTCTCGAAAAGTATCTACACGTCTTGCGCAAATGTCACTGCAGAATTTCTTGGATATTTTATCAACCCTTGAAATCTTATCTTTAAATTAAACCCTAATAAATTTTTTAATTTTGACGAAATCCCGCAAAATAAATAAAAATGCCCAAGCTCTGCGTTCGAAATTCATGTATTTCGTTGAATTCTTTTATTGAAAATTAATTTTTATAACTAAAAATGTGACTTCCATTTTTGGTTGAAAATTCATTTTTTTAGTTTAAAATTCAAATATTTATAGCAAACTCATGTGTTTAATTAAAAATTTAATTTTTTCAGTTGGAAATTAATTTTTTTAACTGACTAGTTAATTTTCCTATTTTTTGTTGAAAATGTAATATTTTTGTCATTGAAATTTTTATCCATTTATTTGGTTGTAAAATCATTTTTTTAGATGAGAATTTATCTTCTTATTTTGAAAATTAATTTTCTTGATTAAAAATTAAAATACTTGGTTAAAAATTCTTCTTTTCTTGGTTAAAAAGTGAACTATTTTTTTCATATTCAATTTTTTCCATTTAATTTTTTCACTCAATATTAAACTATTATGATTATTCTGAATTTTTTACTGTAATGTAACTATGCCTTTTTTGTTTAAATTTAATCTACTTAGATGAAAATCCATTTTTTGTGACAATTTATTTTTTCAGTTGAAAATTAAAACATTTATAAAAAAATCTTTTTTCTTTTTTTGGTAAAAATTAATTTTTTGAAATGAGAATTTATTTCATTGTTGTTCCAAAATTTGTATTTTTCATTTGAAAGTTTAAATATTTTTATCGAAAAATAATTTTTTTTAATGAAAAGTTAAACATTATATTTTTATTTCAAATTTTGTATTTTTATTTTATTCAAAAACTCAACTATTGGGTTAAAAATTCGTTTTATTAATAATTTTTTTCTAACTGAAAATGTAACTATTCTTTTTTATCTTAAATTTAATCATTTTAATTTAAAAATAAATTTTTGTAACAATTTATTTGTTTAGTTTTTTTGTAAAAAATAATTTTTAGAATGAGAATTTAACTATTTTATTTTTTTCTAAATTTTATCCTTGTTACTTGAAGCTCTATTTTTTTTAGCTGAAAGTAAGATTTTTAACCAAAAATTTAACCGTTGCATTTTTAGTTTTTAGTTAAACTATATGATTAAAAATTTATATACTTTTTAAAAATTTCGAATTTTTAGGTAGGAAATTAACCTCCCTAGTTAGAAATTTCATTCTTTAGTTGAAAATAGAACTACTTTGTTTAAATTTTCTTACTGAATATTTAACAATTTTATTCATAGTTAAAAATTATTATTTTAATTAACTATTCATGTCTTTTGTTAAAAAATGTTTTCTTCTAGTAAAAAATTAATCTTTTCTCTATTTTTCATTATTTTATTTTTAATTTTCTCTTTTTTTTAATTTGTTTTACTTTTGTTTGAAAATAATTTTTTAAATTAAAAATCAAACTATTTCATTTTTAGTTGACATTTTACCTTTTTGATTTAAAAATTCAACTAAGTATTTAGTTAAAAAATTCGTTTTGTTTAATAATTTTTTTAAACTGAAAATGTAAATTTGGTTTGAAATTTGTTTTATTTAATTATAAATTCATGTTTTTGTGACAATTCATTTTCTCTTTTCTTTTTGAAAAAACATATGTAGAAATTAATTTTCCTAAATAAAGAATTTAATTACATATTTTGTTTTTGTTCTAAACTTTATCGTTTTTTAATAAAAATTTTTAAAAATTTTGTTGGAAAATCAGTTTTAAACTGATAATATAACTAGTCCATTTTTGGTAGAAAATTATTTTTTTTAGTAAAACATTTAAATATTTGGTTAAAAATTTTGATATTTCATTAAAAAATATTATTTTTTTGTTGAAAATTTAACTATTAAAAATTGAATTATAAAATTAAAATCTGAAATTTATAGCACGCCAGTTAAAAAAACTTATTTTTAATTTCAGCTGAATTTTTTTTCCATGCAAGGGTACCTGAGTTATAAATAAAAATGTCCAAGAGTTGCCTAAGCCGACTGACGTTCGAGGCCACGCTTGGGCAATTAAATCATTTCTCAGAATCTCGTTAAAATTTTTTAAGTTTTCTTAGCTCAAATTGCAGATCAGACTTCAAGGATGGCTTCCTCTAAATTTTAGATTTTCAGCTTTATTTTCGATCGAGTTATCATTTTTCAAAATCATCGAAAAATTTTAGTGACGCTTGGGCTAGTCGTGTATATAATTAATATTTAATTTAATATTCAATTTAATGTAAAATTGGATATTTAATTTAATATTTAATTTATTATTTAATTTAACATTTAGTTTAATATTTAATTAAACTAATTAAATAATAAAATGATCATTGGTAGGTAATTCCAATTCAAATGAATCCACATCCATCATCAATGGGTCTTCGATCAAGGTTGAAAAGGGTTTTCCGCACATCTTCTGGGCCCGATCGTCATTTTTCATTAGTTAGTCAATTAACGAGTGCAGCTCTTTGTGTCTCAAGCGCCGCTTTGCCGACACCGGAGGATGTTCCTCCCATAGTCAAAAGTCTTCTTCGCCCTCTCAATGTTCCTCAGTTGCGGTAACATTTTTATTTCAGTACTAAATTATTAATAATATTTAGTAATTTTTCGATTTTAAATAATAAATAGTGTCCATCACTGGTCTGCTATTTTCGGAAAACCAAAAAAAAAATCTGCCTCAGCCCGGATTTGAACCGGGATTGCCACTATAAATCAGTCAAGCGTTTACCAATTACACTACTGAAAATTTTTTTCATTTTTTTTAGTCTAAATCTGGCAGTATTGGTGGACTGTACATTATTTTCAACCAAAAAATAAATTTTCCGCATGATGCGACGTTGAAGCTCGACTCATGCATAGCAGCGTTTCGGGTTCAAATCCGGACTAAGACCCTTTTTTTCGTTTCTCAAAAGATAATATACGAGTAGACACTACTTAATATTTAAAATAAAACAATTTATTAATACCCTAGTCAACAAAAAAACATTTTTTAAATAATAATTATTGTTGTTTTTAGGATAACGCTGGTTCATGACAGAAGCGACAAGTGCTCGACTAATTTTTCTGAAAAAATAGAGAGCACGATAGCGAAGAAAAAAAGCAAATAGCGACTCATTCTCGCATCAACTTAAAAGACATTTCAAAATTTTATTCTGACGCCAGTTTAATCCAAGATGGATTTTAACGATCCGAATTTCGATTGTACGAATATTAAGACTTGAAGTTTTTTTTTTAAATTTGTAATCATTAGAATAATAAGTTTAGATTTAAATAATAGACATCTAACAAAAGAAATATTTTTTAAAGCTGATTTGATAATAATTGTAGAATTAGAATAGAGCGAGACCATTTTTTCAGTTCTAATAAGAGGAAAAAGTTGTTGAATGTGGTAAAAAAAACTCCTACAGTTTAAAAATTTTTTCTTCAGAGAGTGCGATTCTTTCCCTAAAACATTGAGATATGTGCGACCATTTTTTTGTAATAAAAAATAAAGGAAATGCTTTTAAAAAAACAAAAAATTCTATTTCCGGATTTCCCCTACTCTTCCTACATTCCCCTTCTCGCAATTCATCCCCTCCCATACTCCCCTCCTCTTCGTGATACCCCATCCAACACTCCTCTTCCTCTACTTCCTTTCTCCAGCCCTCACCATTCCCTAATCACCCTTATTGTAAACTATTTCCCTCACTTCTCCTAATTTATCATTCTTCCCCTCCTCTAATTATCTTTTACTTTCCTCATTTCATCACTCCTCATTTGTCCTTCTCTCATTTCCCCTCACTTCCAATACTTCCCCTTCCCTAATTTCCCCTCACTGATTTGAGCGTAATTTCATTAGACTATATTTTTCATACTCCCCCTTCCTTAAGTTCCCCTCACTTTACCTTCTTCCTCACCTTTATTTCTTACACTCTGTATTTCTTTATGAAAAAATAAAACCTCTGAGTATTTCTTATCTTGGAATAGTTCTTTATTCATAATGTGTCCCCTAAGGGTTTACATGACTTCTGTTTCTTACAATATTACCACCTACATATTTTGTATGATATTATCCTTACTATTTACAATTATTTACAATTATTCGGACATACTGGCGAATCAGTGAGCAAGTGATCGAAGACGAGAGAGGGCACATGATATAGTGTTTTCGTTTTCTTTCTCTCTCACTTCTATTCTACCACAATCTGGTCATTTTTTCACATTCTGTCTTTTATTCGCTTCTCCAGCCCCCTTCCATTCTTCCACCCACACCTCACCCATTCCTTCCTCTCCTAAAAACTTTACCGATTTTCTTGCCTTTATCATCCATTCCTCTCCTGCATTTTTCTCATAAATGCTCCTATGTTTCCTCTTCCAATTTACAGATTCTACACTTTCTTTACTCCTTTTACGGTTCTCTTTTTTATAATTCTTCCACCCACTCCTTAACTATTCCGTCATCTCCCAAAATCTTTACCACATTCTTTATTACGCTTCCTTTATCTTCTATTCCTCCCCTACATGCTCCCATGTTTCCTCTTCCCATTTACTTCCCATTTCTTTCTACTCCCCTTTTCCTTTTCTCCTTTTTATAATTCTTCCACCCACTCCGCACCCAATCTATCCTCTTCTAAAATCTTTACTACATTCTCTGAAACGCTTCCTTTATTTTCTATTCCTCTTCTACATGCTACCATGTTTTCTCTTTCCATTTACAGATTCTGCGCTTTCTGTACTTTTTTCCGGTTCACCTTTTTATAATTCTTCCACCTACTCCTAGCCCAATCAATCCTCTCTCAAAATCTTTACCACTTCTCTAACACTCTATATTTATCTTCCATTTCTCTCCTACATGCTCCCATGTTTCCTCTTCCTATTTACAGATTCTGCACTTTCTGCTCTCCTTTTCTCCTTTTTATAATTCTTCCACCCATTCCGCAACCAATCTATCTCTCCTAAAATCTTTACCACATTCTCTATTACGCTTCCTTTATTTTCTATTCCTCTCCTACATGCTACCATGTTTCCTCTTCCCATTTACAGATTCTGCACTTTCTGCTTTACTTTTCCTTTTCTCCTTTTTACAATTCTTCCACCCACTGCTCACCCAATCTATCATCTTCTAAAATCTTTACTACATTCTCTAATACGCTTCCTTTATCTTCTATCCCTCTTCTACATGCTCCCATGTTTTCTCTTCCCAATTACAGATTCTTTACTTTCTGCTCTCCTTTTCCAAATAAATTCCTTCCCTTTCCTCTTTTCCTAATCTAAATCATATTATTCGTATTTATCTTCGCTCTTCCGATCCCCTTTCTAAATACTTTGGTACTCCTCTCTTTTTATCATCTTTTATATACCACATATTTTGATCCCTTATCCCGTACTATCTCATATATTCTGGTGCATCTTCTCTTTTGCATCCCTTTTCTGAATACTTTGGTACCCTTTCCTTTTTTATGATCTTATAAAATTTATTATATTTGCATTCCTCAATAATCATCCGTCTTTCTGTTAATTCTCTTTCCCTTGTTTTCTCCAATTATTCATATAATATAGTTCCATCTCGTAGACATCCATCCCTAATTAACTTCCTTCTTTCTTCCAATCTCGTGAATTCTACGACCCCCCTTCTCCTCTCTTCTACCTCCTTCCAAAACTTTCTCGCTAACTCCCTTCCCTTTCCCTCCCTTAGCTTCTTCTTAAATTTTTATGACCTCTTTTCGTGTCTAGTACTTAATTTATCCCTTTGCACTTCTTCTCTCATCATATATCTAGGCGTCTTCCAGTCTGTCACCTGGGCCAACCAGATATACCTTTCTTGTTACCTCTTAATCTCTTTCCTTTCTTTCCATCTCCATATATTTTAATTCATTTACTTCTTCTAACTTTACTCCACTCCACCTGCCAGTCCATTCTTTTTTTCTTTCCCTTCCTTTTTTAAAACTCATTATCTTAGTCTTTTCTAGATTTAAATTCAACTTTTTCCTATCTAAGTATTTCTTTAATGCTGCAATTAAGCCCACCATCCCTTCTTCATACTCTGTCATCAACACTATATCGTACGCATATGTCAGTGTACATATCTTTTCCTTCTCCATCCTAAGTCCGCCCCAACCTTTTCGCCTTATTTCTTGATTCAAGTCTGATATTAATATATTAAACAAAAGTGGGCTCAGTGGATAAATCTTAAAGTAGACATTTCACTTATTAATTTGTTAATAACTTTTTTAATATTCTAAATATTGATAAGTGGAATGAATGGTGATAATAGATGAGAGGATGAGAAAGTAGAAAAAAGATGAATAAGGAAGATGGAGATGGGAGAAGGAAGGTAGGTGATAGGAGGAGAGTGATCAAGAAGTTTGGAAGAATGGGGAGGAAGAGAAGGAAAGTATAAAAAATATCGACCTATATGGAACTATGTGGTAGATTTCCTATTTCGCCGTTGTCTTCGATTCTTGGCACTTGAAAGTATTTCATAAGCTTGCTGAATTTCCATAAAGACTTCTTGTGCTTTACGACGTTCTTCGTCACTGCCTTTGATTTTGTCTGGATGATGTTCTCTCGATAGTGCCCTCCATCTGGACGTCACCTCGCTTTGAGAGGCAGTCTGAGATAATCCTAGAATCTGCAAGAAATAATGAGAATATAGATATAAACAATGATAGTATTCCATTCAACCCCATCATCCTCCTTCACCCTACCCGCCAATCACTATTTTCAATCTTCTCCCTTAAAACTTATACATCCTTCCCCACCTTTTTCTGCTCCTTCTCCCTCTTCAACCCATTCAACTTACTCATCACCCTCCTCCCTCCACTTTCCCCGCCATCACCCTTTTTCGTTCATTCCCCCAGCACCTCCACAATCCACATGTATCCCTTCCCAATTATCATTCAAACGTCTTCTCACTCTTCCCTGCTCACCCTCTCCATTCTCCCACCTTTCACTTTTCTCTTCCCTTCCAACCTTCTTAACCACTCTCCCACTCCGTTTCCCTTCTTCGTTTTTCTTTTTCTTCTCCTATAACAAAATATAAAACATTAATATTTAAACCAACCTTATAGGCATTTATTTCTCCTCTCGGATCAGACAATTCTACTATTTGTCTCCAAGTTGCCCAGAATCCTTGGCTTCGTGCTTGCTCCCACGTGGCCTCCAAGCTCGCCTGGAAAAAATAGAATCTTGTAGGATTATAATAATAATATTTAAGGCAGAATTACCCCCAAAAATAGACAATTTGTAAAATTTGTAAAATAAACAAGTAAAATTTGAATCGAACGAACCTTGAGATCTAACCAGATCGGGGATGTCAGGAAATGTTTGACGGCATCAGAGAGTTTAATCTCCTCTCCATCGTTGTCAGTAATAGTGGCATTCATGTAAAAATAACTGCTCCACAGGGAAGAGTAGAGAATGATACAAAATAATAAAATTGCCAATCTCTTACGTAAGGACTTTTTTTTCGTCGGCTTTAAACGCCACTGCTTGGCAAACGAATCGAAACTCAGATAAGATGCCAGAACCATAAGGCACATCCAAGTACTCTCATCTCCTATATAATACAATGTAGGATAGCACAAGTAGGATGCAACTAAAGGAATCCACAGTGAGCCTCTTTCCTTTCCCACATTTCCAACAATCCATGTACCTGGAAATTAATTCATTGAATAAGATGCGTAAGTATCATTTTAATTCCCATCAGATTATTTTTCACATTCACTCTTTCATCCATTCCTTGCCCAATCCTTCCTTCTCTAAAATCTTTACTACATTCTCTTGCCAGTTTCCCTTATCTTCCATTCCACTCCGCCAACCTTCCCATAAATATTATGTTTCCTCTACTCATTCACAGATTCTGCACTTTCTATTCCCCTTTCCCCAGTACATCCCTTCCCTTAGATCTTTCCCTAATCTACATTCTTGTTTACTATCTTCTCTTCCGACCCCCTTTCTAAATACTTTGGTACTCCTTTCTTTTATAATCTTATAAATACTATTTATTTTGATCCTTTTCCCGCCCCATCTCATATATCGTTATCCCTTAAGAAATCCCTTCCTTCTTCTTCCTATCATGATTATTCTGCCTCCCATCTGTATTCCTTATATTTCCAGAAATCATTCAGAATCTCACCTATACCAGGTGCATTTCCATCTTTCTCAAATCATCTTCCCTCTTTTGTTCATTTATTTACTTTCTTTTCTGTCCCTCCTAGTATGTCCATAAAACTATCTTTTCATCCTCTAATCTCAATATACTCGTTTACTCTTTTCCTTTTTTTATCTCTCTATTGAATGCCTTCCACGCCTCTTCTTCCGTCCTAGTCTTTTCTCACTCTCTTTCATACCTTTTATTTTCCTCCTCTTTTTTATCACAAAGTATACTCCTTGTTTCTCCTACATTCTTCTCCACTACTTTTCCCATTTATCCATTTTCTCAATTCCTCTCCCACTTTCCTCTTTTCTGTAAATTCCTTATCTCATTCTCTTCTACACCTTCCTTCTCTAACTTCGTTTTTGCCGATGCTCTCTCATACTACTTTTATTTCTCGTATTCATATGTCTTTATTTAATATTCTCCTTTATATTTTAATTCCTCATCCTTCCTTATTATTATTACTATTTTCTTCCTCTAATGTCACTATTATGGGAAAGTGATCCGAATATACGAAATACACTAGTGGGTTTTTTGATTTTTTTACCTTGTCCTCCACTATCACATAATCAATTACTATTCCCTTTTTTCCTCCTGAGCATTATTTCATTTCCTAAACTTCCTCTCCATTTAATTTTAAGATAAAACATTTGATCTTCAACTTCTTTAATAATCCCTTTCCCTCCTTTTTCTGTATCTTTGGAGTTTATTCCTTGCCCTCCTCTGCATTCACTTCCTTCCGTATCTCCTGTTAGCGTATAATAATATCCTATCATAAGCTTGACCTCTTCTTCATTTTCTTCAATCTGTTCTTTCCTTTAATCTTCACCACTTCTACTAATAATCCTTCTTTTATTTTTTTTTATCTCTTTCCTATCCTTTCCTGTTATACATTTGTTCCATAGTCCCAAGAATACTTATCTCCTTTCTCAGCCTTCTTTATTCTTCCACTTTTTATTTTGACTCTGCCATCTGTAACTTCTTGGTGACCTTCCTCTTACTCTTTCCCATCCGTTTTCATTTAGCCAGGTCTCTATAATCACCACTACCTCCCATTGTTCAAAACTTCTTACGTCTCGAAACTATCTTGTCTCTCTCCTGTTTTTTCTGTCTTGTTTCTATCTCTCTGTTTTATGACGCCTGAGTGAGCACAACACGACCTCCCGCAGCTCCTCTCAGCCATCCCCAGCATGCGGCGTCATTCCTCGGAAACATTAAATGGAGGATCACGGATTCCATGTTTTACTGTATTTCTTATTTTCCTCTCTTCTAGAGTGCTAGGGGGGAAGAAACTTCACTTTAAACTAAATTTTCCCTTTCTTCGTCCCAATTCTACCATATGCGTTGTTTCTATATTCTCCAAAACTTACCCAATGTTATTCTTCCCTTCCTTGGTTCTTCCGCTATTCCTTAACTTATAATTATACCTTTCTTCCAATTTAAAACCCTCTATTCTTTTCGAGCTTCCATTTGCTCGCCTTTCCTCCTTTACATTCCTACACGTCTCATATCCTCTGCTACCTTCACATCTTTCCTTTTCAGCGCCTTTCCTCATCATTCCAACTTAAAACACCTTCAAACTCCCAGTTAAAGCTCCCTACCTTCTCTATCTTAAATTCCAAATCTTCTACCATTTTACTGTGCTTTTCCTGATTTTCTAATCTTTCTTTTAAATTCTGCCTTCTTTTTGGCGTTTCTTATAGGAAAGGAGAGAAGAGTAAAAAAGTTGCTACTTGTTAAAATAAAAGAAGAAATTTCATTTTAATAAAATTCTAATCTTTTTTTTAATTCTGTATCCTTTTTAGGGTTTCTTATAGAAAAAGAAAAGAAAGGAATGGAGAGGAGAGGAGTGGGAAGGTGAGGATTAGAGGGTAGAGGTCAGAGGGGAGGGCAGAGGAAAAAAGTTGGTACTTGTTAAAATAAAAGAATTTTTAAAATATAATTCGAATCTTTCTTTTATATTCTGCAGCCTTTTTGGGGTTTTCTATAGGAAAAAGAGGAAAGAAGTGGAGAGGAGAGGGGATTTAAGGAGTGGAGAGGAAAAAAGTTGCTACTTGTTAAAATAAAAGAAGAAATTTTATTTTAATAAAATTCTAATCTTTTTTTTAATTCTGTATCTTTTTTGGGGTTTCTTATAGAAAAAGAAAAAAGAAGGAGTGGAGAGGAGTGGGAAGGTGAGGATTAGAGGGTAGAGGTCAGAGGGGAGGGCAAAGGAAAAAATTTGTTACTTGTTAAAATAAAAGAAGAATCTTTCTTTTAAAATTCTGCATCCTTTTTGGGGTTTCCTACAGGAAAAAGAGGAAAGGAATGGAGAGGAGTGAAAAGGAAAAAAGTTGCTACTTGTTAAAATAAAAGACGAAGATTTTTTGTAAATAAAAATCTAAACTTTCTTCCAACTTCTGCATGCTTTTTGGGGTTTCTTACAAGAAAGGAGAGAAAATGGGTGAATAGGAGAGTGGATTAGAGGAGTGAAGATGTGAGAAGAGGGAGAGGAAAGAAAAAACATTGCTACTGGTTAAAATAAGAGAAGACATTTTTAAAAATAAAATTCTAATCTTTCTTTTAAATTCTGCATCCTATTGGGGGTTTCTTCTGGCAAAGGAGCAGAAAGGAGTGAAGGGGACTAGAGAGGGGAGGGTTAGGGAGGTGAGTCGAGGCGAGTAGAGGTAGGGATAAACGAAGGGTAAATAGAGGGTGGAGGGGAGAAGAGAGGTGAGAGGAGAAGAGAGGTGAGGGGAGAGGAGAGGTGTGGCTAGGAGAGGAAAAGAGAAGAAAATAGAGGGGAGAGAAAGGGAAAAAGTTGCTACTCGTTAAAATGAAAGATGAAATTTTTTAAAATTAAAATTGGAATCTTTCTTTTAAAGTCTGCATCCCTTTGGGGGTTTCTTATAGGAAATGAGAGAGAAGGATTGTTGAGAGGATGTGAGGTGAGTATACAAGAGAGGTGAAAAGAGTGGAGGGGAGAGAAGAGGAAAGGAGTAGAGAGGATAGGGAGAGTGATAAGAGGGTAGAGGTGAGAAGATGAGAGGATAGAGGGGAGGCGAGAGGACAAAAGTTGCTACTTCTTAAAATAAAAGAAGAAAATCATAGGAAATGAGAGGAAAGGAGTGAAGAGGGGTGGAGAGGAGAGGAGAGGGGAGAAGAGGAGAGATGAGAAGAGGATAGATAAGTAGCTACTTCTTAAAATAAAAGAATAAAAAACTCTAACGATGACCAAGAATTTAAAACTTTTAGTATTTAAAAAATTTTCCCTAAGGGTTCAAAAATAATAATAATATCTTCTATATACTGTTTTTGGTATTATCTCCAATTCCATGAAAATTTATTTTAATTTGAAATAAATACAAATCATATTTACAGTAGGATCAATATTTTTTTAGAAAATATTTGAAGAAAAAATTAAATTTTCTTGTTGCCCACATGAATTTGCTTGCAACCAGTCGGTAGAATATATTTCCTTATCTTGACTAGTGGCCTTTGCCTTATCTCTTAATGTAAAATATGGTTTATTGTTATTTCAATAAGTTCTTTGCATTTTGCATGTGCTTGCTACAAAGAATTATATTATTATTTATCCATTTTCAAGGGAAACTATATTTTATAAAAATACATCTCTGAACCAATTTTAATAAACGAAATATAAGACTTTTTTTCGTATCTATTCCTAAAAGTTGTCGAAAATATTAATTTTATAAAAAATATTGATTTTTTTTTATTTTTTACCTAATGCAATGGCTCCGGGTACAAGAATAATGAGAGGCCTCAAGTTTATTCCATTAATTTCTTCTTCGGGTATTGCTATGTACACCAATTGGCCCCATAAATAGGAAACGCAACAGGAACCCAAAAATCGTACTGTCGTAAATGGAGGCTGAAAATAAAAAAAAATTATTAATAGTTAGTGGAAGCTTCTAATGTGTCCCCTAAGGGTTTACATTTTTTCATTCACCCTCTTCCTATTCCTTAACACA
>JAAAKG020133265.1:0-14223 GCA_010014905.2 Druon quercuslanigerum
TCTGTCTTTCTTCAAGGATGCTTTTTTTTCTTTCAACTTTTTAGCCGGCGCACCGGGCGTTGAGGGGGGGGGGGGAGTCATCGCGCGCTCTGGCAGCTTAAAAACTCGCTTCAAATTCGCCGCGCTGAAATTATTCAGGTTTATTCCGGAACTATTCATCCAATTTATATATATATATATTTTTTAATGCGGCATAGCGTGTAAAAATATTAACAATGGATATGCTCCTGCATCGATTATACATTTACTCAATTTTTTGGACGATGCTGTAAATTTTTCATCAACTTATATTTAACTTATGGCAAATTGTTAATAGCAGGGAACCTCTAAAATAAATGTTGTGCAGTAAAACATAAACGATTCTTTAAAAAATGTAATACTCCATTGATTTTCGCCTTGTGTCGACGAAGGAATTCCAAAAAAAAAAGCACAAAAATAATTTCAAATAAAAAATTCTTATTTTCTATGTGTGAGTTTCGACGGTTGTTCGGATAAGTACTGTAAATAATGATAATGATTTAAATTTAATTGAACGTAAGTTGATTATAATAAAATGTTAATAATAATTTTTTTTTTAAATGAGTAGTTGTCATGTTTTGTTTTAACACTTTTATTATATGGTGAATATTATTATTTTAAAAGTTCCGTGCAATTAATAAATTGCCATAAGTTAAATATCAGTTGACGAAAAATTTACAGCGTCGTCCAAAAAATTAAGTAAATGTATAATCGATGCAGGAGCATGTCCATTGTTAATATTTTTACACGCTGTGCCGCATTAAAAAACATGATAAAAATTGGTTAAATAGTTCCGAAATAAACGTGAATAATTTCAGCGCGGCGAAATTGAAGAGAGTTTCTCAGTTTCCAGAGCGCGCGATGACGCTCTTAGTGGATAATAAAGTTTGACTCTTTAACTGTAAATTAAAAAAGTCTGATTTCTCCATGTTTATAAATTAAGGCGTTGTAATTTTTTGAAAAAAGCTAAGTATTTTGATAGTACAGCCTAAAGAAATTGAATGATATGTTGCAGAAACTTGTACGACGTTTTTTCATATCTTTATACCATTTTTTATTTAACCGTTTTTTTTGTGTTAAAAACCGATTATTCATAACCTGCCAAAAATTTTGGATCGAAAAAAATCATGAATATTTGTATCATCACAGCGGACAGTTTGCAATAATTTAACATGTTTTATTTATTTAGCACGATACAAAAAAAAATTATGTGAAATACCGATTCTTCCTAATAATATCCAGTCGAGCCAGAGTGAAAAAACGATTTTTCAGATATATTTGGACTATTAGAAGGGATGTGAAATACTGAAGTAATGATTTGGATTTCGTTTGAAATCCAAAGTGATTGATGCAAAGTGATGTAAAACGATTTTTGTAATGATTGCGTTCTGCGAATCCGAGTTGGATAAAATGTAAAAGGATCCAAGTGTCCTCATCTTGAAGAGTATGGCAAGATATCCAAAACCTGCTTGCAACGAGATCGACTCACACCTAGTAATGTCTCACTTAAAAGGATCAAGCGGCTCTAATAGAAGCACAGGTAGGTCATCAAGTGTCATAAATGCTCGGTCGGGCCTTCAGCAGCACCCAGCGTGCTAATAGCCTCATTAGATATTAATGCTCAGGAGCGTATTCATGATTAACTTCGCGCTACCCTCCAACAGAGAAATATCATTACAGAGGTGATAAAAACATCTCAGCTCAAAATTCTCCTAATGCGCTAACTTTTTTTATCATCTTATTCTATCTCTACTCTCGAGATTGACTACTCCCATCAAAATTGAAAATAGCTATTTGATGCTCCTCAACCCAACTCTCTTCCTTCACTCAATCTCATCAGTTTTTAACTACACACTTCTTCATTACGTGTAAATGATTCATTTTATTTTTAAAAATTATTAGAACTTTAAATAAATATGTTTGGTTTCATCGATTTTGTTTTAAAAAACTCTTATGAAGGTATGCTTACTTTTATCATGAAGATAAGGGAAACATATGGGTGAAATAGGGGAATTAATTCTTGTTAGTAGAATTATTGTAGATGCCATACTGAATTTAATGTGAAACGCTTTAAATTTATTTTATTCCAACTCAAACTGTAGTGCATTTTCAATGAAATAGTTGAAGTTTCGAAGAAAAAAGTTGATTTTCTACGAAAATAGATGAATTTTCAAATTGAGATGACAAATTTTCAAAAAAAGAGTTTTCAAGCTAAAAGTTTTAACAAAAAGTTTACATTTAAATCCGAAAAGATGAATTTTCGATTAATAACTTTCAATCAAAAAAGAATAATTTTGAATCAAATAGTTGCTTTTTTATGAAACGATAAAACAAAATTCTTAACCAAACAGTTGCATTTACAATCAAATAGTTGACCTTTCAAGTCTCCTAAAGCAAAAAATGACTTATCAATCAAATAGTGAAATTTTCAACAAAAAAAATTATTTTTATCCAAATGGTTGCATTTATAAACCATGACCACGATTCATGACCATTCGAACAAATGGTAGACTTTTTAACCAAATAGATGAACTTTCAAGCCAGAATGAGAAATTTTCATCAAAACCATAGAATTCGTGAGAACAAATGTAACTAAATAGGTATCATCAACCAAAAAAAGATTGCTCTCTGCTACCATGAAAGATAAATTTTAAATCCAAAAGGATGAATTTTCAAAAAAGCAGTTGCATTTTTAACTCAAAAAATTAACTTGTAAAAATAGTTGAATTTTTAAACGAAATAATTATATTCTCAGCCAAATACTTGAATTTAAAATAAATATAGCTTAAACAAAATAGTTGCATTTTTAACTGAATATAATTTTTTTTTGTTGATTCAGAACATATGTATTCAGATTATTATATTGTCAAAAAAAATTTAAATAATAATCCAAAAATAATACATTTTTAAAAATTGCTAACATTAAAAATATTATTATTTTTTTAATTACAATTTTTAATATCGGAGAAAGGGAAAGAGTGAGAGGTTGGTTTTGGTTGACTTTTTCCTTTTTTTCTCTCTCTTTTTGCTTTTTTGTTGATATTTATGTCTCTAATGAGCCGGAAAGTGAGATAGTTTGGAAATCTGTTTCTTAATGAATAAATCTTTTTCATTGTCTTTTACATAAAATTATTCTTAAGAAAATGAATTATTTCTCAATCTTAGAATAAAAAAAAATTATATAATTTATTACAGAATTGTTAATTTTGAAAAAGTGAATTCAATTTTCAACAAAATAATAGAAGATTTACCTGAATGGTTGAAATTGAAACTGATCAAGATGAATTTTGTAGAATAAAAAAAGATGCATTTTTAAAGAAATAGTTGCATTTTGAAACTAAAACGACAAATATTTTGGAAACCGTTCGATTATCAATCCGAAAAGTTGAACTTTAAATAAAAAAATTTCCTTTTCAAGGAACATTAATTTTCTTTTCATAAAAGGAAATTTTCAACAAAACAGTAATATTTTATTTACAAATAATATGACTTTTTAATAAAATAAATGTATTTTTAATAGAATAATTAAATTTTTACAAAAATAGTTGGATTTTTAACCAAATAACTTAATTTTCAACATACAAAATTAAATTTTTAACTAAAAATATTAATTGTCTACCAAAAGAAGAATATTCCATTAAAAAATATATTTTTAAACAATAGATAAATTTTTAATAAAAAGGATTGGTTTTCTACCAAAAATGGAATTGTTAAAATTTCTGCCTAAAACTAAATTGCCCACAAAAATCGAATTTTCAGCGAGTTGAATTTAACCAAGACAGATGAATTTTTCTCAAAATTTTTAAATTTTCAGATAGAAAAATTAGCTTTTAGGAAAGCAGATTCATTTTCTCCTAAGAATAGAAATGTTTTCTGATAAAATACATGAATTTTTAATGAAACAGCAAAATTTTTGAACTAGTATAGGATTTAATTTTAACCAAGAAATAAAACTGTTAAATTTTAAATTAAAAAAAAAATATTTTAATTTCAAAAAAGGGGTTTTCAACAACATGGTTAAATTTACAACAAGAGAAATGAATCTTAGAAAGATTAATTTTCAACAAAGTAGTTCAACTTTTAACCAATTAGTTAAATTTTTAAACAAATGGTTAAAATTAAAAAAAGAAGATTTTTTAAGAAAATAATTGAATCCTCAAACAAAACATTTTAATTTTCTATCAAAAGAGTATTTTCTACCAAAAGAAGAATTTACAATAAAATGCATGAATATTGAACCAAACATTTGAATTCTTAACTAGAAAATATCAATTTGCAACCAAAAATGGTATATAGTTGCATTTAAAATCAAAAATCTAAATTCAAAATCAAAAAAACAAGCACGAATTTTTAGAAAAATAGTTAAGTTTACAACCAATGAGATAAAAAAAATAATTTTTAACAAAGTAGTAATAGCTGATACTTCATCAAAGAAATATTTTAATTTAAATAAAAAAAGATCGGTTCAACCAAAAAGAACAAATTTTCAACAAAGTAATACAGGTAAATCCTTTAACCGAAAAGTGGAATTTTAAACAAAAAAGTTTATTTTCAACAAAGAATTATGAACTTTTTAGTGAAAAATTTGCCAAAAAGAATAATCTGAACAAAAAGTATTTCGATTTTCTTTTTGGATTCTTTTCGGAAAAAAAGGAATGATTTAAAAAATGATAAAGAGGAGAATAAAGGAAGTAGTTTAAAGTCTATAATAAAAGACTCCAATTTAAAGTTTATCAATAATCTCTCAATTTTTACACAATAAAAAAATCAAAATCTTCTCGAAAAATGAAAAATCTTCCCCAAAATCAAGCTTAACCGAATCGTACATTATTCGTACAGATTGATCATAGTCTTGTAGATTTTTGCATATCTGTTCCTCTTTTCAGGTGGCTTCGCTGATGAAGGCTGAAGTTTCTTTTTCACGAATGTTGAATATTTGAGGATTTTGGTGAATAGAGTTCGCAAAAAAAGACGGTTGGAGAGATCGAAGGGATGATAAGGTTCGTCTACAAAACGTTCGCATATCCTGCCTGTCGTGACGAAATTGTCAAAAGAGGAGGGCGGAAAAACACGATGGGGAGGATGGACTTATCTGCGTCAATCGCGATTGATCAATCTTAAGACGTCGTATTTTAATATTTTCCGTGAATTGACAGTAGCCTCCACGAATTCTAATGGGCCAGAGAAGGGCCCACTCGAGGTGGCAACGATAAATATTAAACAACTTTCCATCCACCTGCCAGGAGCAAGTTTTATGCAGGACAGAGTCGAGACGGAGGGTCTTGTGAGAGGGAGATGACTGAATTTTAATTAGCGAGGCGTGACAAGTGTTTACGGATTCATCCATCTACTTGGTGGGTGGGAGGAGACCTTCTGGACCTGAAGAATCGACACCTTGTCGATGGCGCCAATAAAGCGCTTCAAAACTTTATCAGAGAGATTTTTTTTATGGTCTAGATACAATTTTTTCATTTTGAGTTTTTGATAGAAAATTTGTTTCTTTTTGGCTTGGAAATTTAGAGATTGGACCATTTGCTTAAACATTCATTTTTTAATATTGAAGAATTATTTTGTTAAGAAATCATGTTTTTAGGTGAGAATTCGTAATTTTTAATTAATAATCCAACTTTTTTGATAGAATTTTCAACTATTTATCAACTTTTACATTACAATTTAGGAAATTTAATTGAGTTGGAAATAAAATTTAAAATCCTATTTATCATCCAATAATCAAGTTAATGTGCATACTTCCTTAAATTAAAACCAAGAATCCAACGACCAAATGTGGACGACCACCATAAAATGTTCCTATTGCAATTTGAACATAATAAATAATTTCCTGACAAAGAAAAAAAAATTCTATTTTAGGACAAAAAATAAATAAAGGAAAGAAAAATGAAAAGGCAACCAATCAAATCCCTTTTTTTCTATTTTTTATTTTTATTTTTATCAAATCACAGTAAAGAAACTACCGTACAAAATAATCACCAACGTTCTGGCACCCATATAAAACTTAGTCAAAATTTTAGCAGACAGTAACAGCAACGAAACCACGATGCTCTATCGCTGATTTGATTTTCAGGTTTTAGAAGAGAGCATCGTGGTTTCGTTTCTGTTTCTGCCTGCTCACATTTTTTTCTTGATAAGGATGATGTATGAGTGCAGAAACATTGGTGATTATTTTTTATAATTTTTTTTACTGTAATTTGATAATAATAAAAATTAGAAAAGATGAAGAAAAAAAGCGAAGGACGGGGTTTTGGTAGGTTGCCTTCTTATTTTAATTTTTGTAAAAAAAAAAGAATTCTTTTCTTATGTAGGAAAATTTTTATCTTTTTTCAAATTGCAATAGGAACATGTCCAAATGTTGTCCAAATGTGGTCGTTTTGGATTTTTGGTTTTATTTTAAGGAATTCTGCACATTCACTTTTACACTTTTGTTTAAGAGTTTATCTTTTTTTTTGGTTAAATATTAAACTACTTGGTTGAAGTTAGACCTGATTTGTTAAGAATTATTTTTTTTTTGAAGATTCATAATTTTACTTAAAAATTCATATATTTGAATCAATACTGAACTATTTATTGGAAATTTGCGGTTTAAAAATGATTGAAAATTAATTTTTTACTTGCTGTATATGGTTACGAAATTTTCCGTCATGTTAGCACAGAACAAGCTGGAAAATGGGTCAGAGTTACGGAAACTTCTGTCACCATACATAGTACGATTTTTTTGACTAAAAATGTAACTATTCCATTTTAGATTGAAAATTGATCAAATTTGATTGTTTTTATGGTCTAAACACAATTTTTCTCTTTAAATTTTGTAGAAAACTTGTTATTTTGTTTTTTTGGCTTAAAAATTAAACTGTTTAGTAGAAGATTAAACTCTTTGGTGAAAAATTCATGTGCAAAAATTTAACTTATTTCTTCAATTTTTTACTACTTTATTGAAAATTTATTTTGTTAAGATTTAAGAATTATCTTGTTAACAAATCATATTATCTTGTTAAAAAATCATATTTTTTGGGTAAGAAATCATTTTCATTTGAAAATCCAACTTTTTTGATAAAATTTTCAACTGTTAATCATCAATTTTATTTTTCTTTAAAAAATTATTTTTTCAGTTAAAAAATTTAACTACTTAGTTGAAAGATTAACTACATTGTTAATCCTATTTATCGTCCAATAATACAGTTGATGTGCATACTTCCTTAAAATAAAACCAAGAATACAACGACCAAATGTGGCCAACCACCATAAAACGTTCCTATTGAATTTGAACAAAATAAATAATTTCCTATCAAATGACAGTAAAAAACTATCGTCAAAAATAATCCCCAACATTTTTGGCAACCATATAAAAGTCAAGCAAAATTTAAGGTCACAGGAGCAGCAACGAAAACACGATGCTCTCTCCCTGACTTGATTCTCAGATTTTAGAAAGAGAGCATCGTGGTTTCGTTGCTGTTCCTGCCTGCTCACTTTTTTTTTTCTTGATAAGGGTGATGTATAAGCGCCGAAACGTTGGTGTTTTTTTTAATAATTTTTGTTATTGTGACTTGATAATAATAAAAGTTAAAATGATGATTTATTATTATTTTTTGTCAAAAAAAAAAAAAGAATTCTTTTCTTTTTCAGGAAATTTTTTTATATTTTCTCAAATTACAATAAAAACATGTCCAAATGTTGTCCAAATTTAGTCGTTTTGGATTCTTGGTTTTATTTTTAGGAATTCTGCAGATTAACTTTTACATTTTTGTTTAAGAATTTTTCTATTGTTGGTTAAATATGAAACTACTTTGTTGAAGGTTGAATTGATATGTTAACAATAACCTATTTTTTTATGATTCATAATTTTAGTTTAAAATTCATATATTTTTATCAATATTAAACAATTTATTGGAAATTTGCCAGTCAGAAATTATTGAAAATTAATTTTTTACTTGCTGTCTATGGCTACGGCATTTTCCGTAATGTTAGCCCTGAACAATCTGGAAAATGGGTTAGAGTTACAGAAATTTATTTCACCATAGATAGTACGATTTTTTTTACTAAAAATGTAACTATTCCATTTTAGGTTGAAAATTGATCAGTTTTGCTTGTTTTTATAGTCTAAGCACAATTTTTCTCTTTAAATTTGGTAGAAAACTTGTTATTTTGTTCTTTTAGCTTGAAAATTTAACTGTTTAGTTGAAGATTAAAAAATGGTTAAATTAATTAATGGTTAAAATTATGGTTAAACTGGTGAAAAAATGTTGTCTGTACAAAAATTTATCTTTTTGGTTAAATATTTTACAACTTGATTAAAAATTTATTTTGTTAAGATTTAAGAATTATCTTGTTAAAAATCATATTTTTTGGGTAAAAAATCATCGTTTTCATTTAATTATCCAACTATTTTGATAACATTTTTAACTGTTAATCAACAATTTCATTTTTCTTTACAAAATTTAACTATTTAGTTGAAAGATTTACTACTTTGTTAACATTTTTTTTGTAATATTAAGAATTTATTATATTAAAAAATCATATTTTGGCTGAAAATTCTTTGTTTTTAATTAAAAATTCAACTACTTCGATTGAAATTTCAACTATTAAACAAATACTATATTATTGGTTAAGAATTTATCTTTTTTTTTTTGTTGTCATAATTTTAGTTAAAAATTCACATATATTTGGATCAATATTTAATTATTCAGAAAATTCGCGATTTAAAGCTGGTTGCGCATTAATTTTTTTAAACTTAAAATGTTTTCACCTGAAAATTAAACTGTATGGTAGATGATTAGGCTATTTGGTAAAAATGTCTTTTTTTGTTTGAGAATTCAACTAATTTCTTGAAAATTCAACTACTTTGTTAAACATTAATTTCTTAACATTCATGAATTATTTTTTTAATAAAAACAAACATATTTTTTGGTTGAGCGTTAGTTATTTTTTATTAAAATTATTATTATTACATTTTTCTTAAACAATTTATCTATTTTCGGTTAAAAAATTAACTACTTGATTCAAAGTGGAACTACATTGTTACTAGTTATTATTTTTGTTCAAGATTCATAATTTTATAATTTCAATTTTTATTTGTCCCTCACATTACTTTCAGTAAAAAATTATATCAAACAAGGACTGCTGGACAAGTGAAATTAAAGTAATACTGTACTTAATAAAACTTGAAGTGAAATTTGAAAGTGGAATTTCGCTTCTTCATATCATGACACGCTTTGAATTATAACGAGGTGATGCTCGCTGTTTGTCCGTAAAATTTTTTTTGATACATTTTAATAAAAATAATATTACAATTTTATTTCAAATTAGGTTTCAGAAAAATTAATTAAAAAAAGTAGAATTTTCCCACTTTTCTATAAAACAACAAAAGATACAAAAAATGTTAGGATAAAAGTTTTCACACCTAAAAAATTTCTTGAAAATTTGCAAAAGATAATTTTTATACAATTTATTATATTTGCAAACTCTCATCTGAAAGTTTTGTTGTACCTTTAATTTTATCCAAGAAAAAAGCCAAAATTCGAGTTTTCAAAAATAATTTTTTTTAAATAGGAAGCAGTGGTTTACTAAAAACGAAACTTAAAAATATATTTTACCATATGTTTCTCAACAAAAATTTTACGAAATCGGGTTTTTCGTTTTTCAGAAAATCCACTTTAAAGAATTTGAAAAAAAAAACAGTCGCTAGTTTGTTATTTTTCAATTTTTTAAAATGAATTGCAAGAATTAGAATCTCAATGACGAAAAAAATGTAATTGACGAATTAACAACAAAACAGTTGCATTTTTCGACCAATAAAGATGGCTTTTTAAGAAAATACATATATTTTCAACAAAATAGTCGAATTTTCCATAAAAAATATTAAACTTCAGTTATATGACCTATCAACAAAAAATGAATTCTCGACAAAAGTTTTAATAGTGAATATATCAACAAACAAACTAAAAACAAATTTTAAAAAACACGGTTAAAATGCGCGAAAAAATAAATAAATTTTCAGCAAATTAAATAAATTTTCTACAAAATAGTTAAATTTTTAACTAAAATAGATGAGTTTTCAATCGGTAAACATGAATTCTGAACAAAAAATATAATAGTTGATATTTTGACTCAAAATTATTAAATTTCTAGCAAAAGAGATGAGTATACAAAAACTAAAAAGGGGAATTTTTAACTAAGAAGATTAATTTTCTACTAAAAGAGAAGAATTTTCAACAAAAAACATAGACTTTCCAAAAAGATAGATTAATTTTTAATAATTTAATAATTAATAGATTAATTTTTGAATAGAAAGTACCATTTTTAGCTGAAAATATATTTTACACAAGGATCCAACATACAAAAAAAAAAGAAAATGCGATAGAAATACAAGGATAAAAAATTAATTACAAGAATATTAAATAAGAATGGTTGCAATGATTTTTAAAATGACCTGATTTTTCCCTGATGAATTTTTTATTTTTCCTGATAATTAGGATTCAAAGAAAAAATTGTAATCTTGTAATATTTTTAATATAGAATCTTTCATAAATGGAATAAAACCATTTTAAATTAGAAATTGAAAAAAAAATTATTCATTATCCTTAGCAGTTATTAAAAGTTCCTCTTGTAGAAGTTCCCTTAATTTAAAAAGATTTTTTTTTTTTCAAAATCCGTGAATTCTGCTGATCAAAAAAACGTCGTTGAATTTTCCTTGATTCCCAGATTTCCTTAACCTATGGCTACAAAGCCAGAAGACAAGAAGATCACACATGAAAATTAACTCAGAAAAATGTTTGCTAAATTATTTTAGAATTTTTTTTATAACAAATTCTTTCTTTAAAATTTATTTTGTAACCTTAGGCATGGAATTGGGGTCTCACAGACCGCACCATGTTTCTGATATGTGAGTCCCTCCCTCTTAGCCTTCTTATTTGTGCTTTTGACGAGGTAGGTGGTCAACGTGTAGTCTTAGCTGTAATTGGTGAGTAATATCAATTAAAAGCTCAAACTCATTCCTTGGGACCGCCCGTCTACAGTGGTGACATAATTCCATTTTTCTGTTTTATTTTTATTTTAAGATACTTAAAATGCAAGCTGACATACACAAAAAAGCTTAAGATTGGTACAAAATTAACATGCGGTCTCGCAGACCGCAGCACGCTTCTGATACGTTTGTCCCTCTCCCCACTGCACTGGTGTAATAGATTATTAATAATAAAAGTAGATAAAATTCTTAATTTTCTGTTTATTCCAAACAACCTTCGTAATTACTCATTCAATTAGATATAGAAAATCTACAGCGGTCTGTCAGACCTCAGGTCCACGTTGGTGCAGAAATGAAATCACGTCCAAACCAAAGGTTAAATTTCGTGCTACGATAGGGAGTAAGTGAAATACTTTGAAAACAATTTAGTAAATATTCCCAGGCAATAAACGTCGCGAAATATCGTATGACTGATCTATCATCTCAGGAAATTAATAAACTGTAAAACACTCGATAACGATGGCTTGTCTGGACTGTGCCGTATTTACGAAGGTAGTTAGAGCCACGCTGAATATCCTTAAGGCGGTTCATAGGCAGCTCGATATGGAGAAATGGAGAAGAGTAGGTATGGTTACCAAGAGAGAGAGAGAAAGAGAGAGAGAGAGAGAGAGAGAGAGAGAATAAATATACGGAGACGCATCGATGATTAACAACCGGTCGACGTTTTCTGCGGGGCCGCGAGTGTAATCGATTAATTTACGATATCGTACGCGTCTGGCGTTGGACAGCCATTGTTTGTTGATAATTACAGCGGTTCATCTGATCGGCCGCGAGCGGGCCGAAATCGGCCACTCGTTCCGATTCGGAGATCGGACGACCGCCCGCGGATAGGTTTCTTATTGGAGTGATTTGAATGTTCGCTCTTTAACGAGGAATCGATGACCCTTTAAAAACGAGAGCGATACTTTCTTATTAAGCTAAGTTCTGTCGTTTAAACTTCATCTTTGATCACAAGATATGATGCAGTACACACCAGTGCTCCCTTCGAGGGACGAGAGTAGTACCGCGCATGCGCGAATAATAGTTCCACGCATGCGCAGTACACCGGGCTTTCGATGCGAGCACTGGTAATACACCTCTCGGCTATAGGCAATTGAACGACAAGGTTCTGCTCTTGTTCTCGTGGCGAGAAATAATATGTGATAAAGTGATCAGATTTTAATGACATTTTTTAAATTGTTTATATTTTATGGTGACTTTGTTATTACTAAGAATCAATTGTTACTTAATTTATAATTTTTAATGTTGGAGCTGTAAATTTTAGACCCTGAAACCAAATCCACCAACTGTTTTATAATAGGGAAAATTGGTACGATGTGGATACCAGTAAGAGTTGAATAATAGGAAAAAGTTTCTGGGATTTAAGGATGTACATATAATAAACAAACATAATATAAATATGATATAACATAAAATAAAAAAAGATCTATTATTGATTTTTGGAAATCTTGACGGAAGCTTCTAAGTGTACTTTAGAAAACATAATTCAGGTTAAAATTGTTTATTTAACAATAGTCATTTAGAGTTTTAAATTTTTCTTGCAGTTTAGGGAAAGATTGAAATTCTTATTTATTTCTAATGATCAAGGCCTCATTTTATTCTGTGAAGGATTCTCTACAATTCTATTTGGTTGTTGTTAATTAAAAGTTAAACTATGATTGTTTATAACAATATAACTGTATGATTTCTCAATTATTTTTTTTAATCAACCCAAATAGAAATTTAGTAATCCTTCGAAGAATAAAATGAGGCCTTAATCATTAGAATTAAATAAAAATTGTAACTTTTCCCTAAGGAGAAAGAAAAAACTAAACCTTTAAATAACTACTGTTAAATTAACAATTTTAACCTGAATTATTTTTTTCTAAAGTGTGCTTAGAAGCCTCCATCAAGATTTACAGAAATTCATAATAGATTTTTTTTGTCGATTTTATAAATCATTTTAAAGATAGGCAACTTGCGAGAGTGATTGTAAGTAGTGTACATCTTTAAAGCAAAAATTTGGTATTTTTTTCTGAGTATAGCAAAATTAAAAGCGAGTTTTATACTCAGCCTTTTTACAACTTACTTTCTATTTTTAAATTAAAAAGTTTGAAGAAAAAAATTGTGTTTGATATGACAATAAAAATTTTATCCGCTGACAGATTATCATTGTTTAAAATTAAATTGATTTCACTATTTTCACTATTTCCATCTGATAGTGATCTCTCTTAATTTTCATCAAAAATACATTTTAGGTATTTTTCTTTAGAAATATCATTTGACACACGGGGAATAATTTTTTTAATTTTTTGTTGTAATTCATAGTATCTATCATCTAAAATAATTAAAAAGGAAAATATTTTGGATAATTAAAGAAAATTTATTTGTTAACTTAAAAATTAATATATCATATTTTTGTATAATATACGGACAATCAATCCGCTGCATTTTCGTTCAAAACTACTAAATTCCAGCGTCAAGCACTAACATAACCTGAAGTTTAAAAAAATATTAAGTATAATTTTTTCAGTCAAATATTATGACATTACCTAAAATCATTAAAAAATTATTAATCTTCTTTGAATTTTTGTTATGCAACGCCATGAAACAAAAAATGTATGTCTTTTTTGAGACCTAGTTTTTTCTTACTGCAAATACCAATTTTTAGGTACGAATTGACAACATTAAAATCAAACATTAATAAAATATAAATATAAAATTACATTACTGAAAATGTTGTGAATATTCTTTAAAAAGCATCAAATATAATTTTTTAAATTAAAAACAAAAATTTCAGACGAATAAGATCAGCATAATTGAAGATTCTAAACGATCTTCAAATTAGGTTTTTGTAGAAATTTCTGAAGTTTGTAAATTTTATTACTTTAAACAAAAATAAGTGGATTTTAATCTACTGATTTTTTTTGTAAATATTCTTTGAAAAGTAATGATTTGTGTTTAAAAAATACGATTTTGATGTAAAAAATGTTAATGTAACATTAACAATTCAAAAATTACAATTCAGGTTTGAAATATATAATTTTTTTAATGCAAAACGCTTAAGTAACATTAAAATTCAATGTTTCTTTTTTAATAATGACAATTTATGGTGAAGAGTCTAAGTAAAAGTTCTATAAATAGTTTATATAGTGGACAAGAGAATTATATTTTTCATTAGTCAAATTAAT
>JAAAKG020133266.1:0-14222 GCA_010014905.2 Druon quercuslanigerum
TTATAATAAATTTATTGTTCACCTGACCATCCTTTTTATTTTTAAACACTGTATATTAACACAGTTCGCATAGAGCTAACAAGTGACAACTAGCCCACAAACAAAAATAAATTGTCAGGCCTTACCAACCTGACATAATCAGCATAATCAGCACCCTGGTCCCTCTCATACCAAATTTCCATACTACCCTCGCCTATTTGCTCGGGACGTGACAAGGTAAGTGATATATTTGATGAATTTTAATAATATATTTTTTTTCATACTTTGCAATCATTTAAACAATTTTTACTTGTGTAATTCTTTTTCATGGAAATCGTGAAAAGTTGTTTTTTACTGAAAACATTAAACATTAGGCATTAATTTCCGCTGCTCATCAACTGCGCCATAAATTTCAGCATACAGTAACTTTTCAAAATTTACAAAAAATAAATTTTTTTTTACGAAATGACATTTTTTAAAAAGCTATTTTAGTTCAATTGAACTGTTCGATTAGTTTCTTGTTATCGCTGCGTCGGGTTATCCTAAAACCTTTTTAGCTATCAATGATCTTGACAGACTAGGGGAGGAAATCTACAAGGAGATTGATGCGTTGCCCCATGATAGGCGCTTTCCCAAATACAAACGGCATCTTCATCAGGTCGGGGGCCATCTTGGTAGAGGCCGCGGATGTCTAGTCAAGAGACTGGTTAGCAGAGAGGATTCCTACGTTTAAGCTTAAAAAGAGGAACTAAATCTGGGGTTAAAGTGAACGGAATGTCTGCAAAGATACTGCAGAGCGACCGGTCTGATTCAAGGAAAACCCGAGAGTCTATCCGAGAGGTATATTTCGTCGGGCAATCACAACTCTTCTGACTCTTGACTACCGAACCTATTTGTGAGCATGTAGGGTTACCTTCAGGGTGACTTAACTGGGAGCCTCAGGGAGACCAGAATCGTCCGGGAATGCCCTGGATTGGCCTTTTAATGGCTAAAACGGGAATCTCCATGATGCAGATTAATTTTCACCACAACAAAGACAGCTCTACGGTTCTAGCTAGACAGTGATACAGACAGGGATCGCCCTAATCCACGAAACCTAGCACGATTTATAAGGGGCTGCTTGAAAATACGTCAATAGCATGCATAGCTGTCAAGGGTATGCATACGATTTTGGTGCCTGAGCTCTGCTCCAGGGATCTCACTGTTATTAAGGTAAAGCTCAGGGGCGGAAGCAGAGAAAGACTAGAGGTTCTAATTGACTTGGCTTACTTCCCTGGCGACGCGAATATTTCCCCACCTCCCATACGGTGTGGGGAAGCATACAGGAAAGGAGTAGAATGGTGGAATACGCACCTGGAGAGGCTTCGCGAAAAGACAAGGGGGTTATGCAATAGAGAAAATAGAAGCAAATTGCCTTCAGAATGGGACATCTATAAGACGGCCCATTGTGAATATAATAAAAATATCGAAAGATTTTCCGAAAACAGCGAGGCTCCGCGAGATCCTAGCTAAAAACCCGACGGTTCAACTTCCCCAGAGCTTTCTGCTTCTGCATTTCAAGTAGGAATGCGTGGAAAGGAAATAGTAAACCACTCCTCCAAGGGGAAATCTGGTATTTGGATGGCTCCAGAGGTGAGAGAGCATCAGGAGCAGGAATCTATGACATTGCTAAGAGGAGCAAAGTTGTGGTACCGCTTAGTAGACATGCGTCTTTTAGACGGAGGTCCGTGCCGTCCTTCGCTGTGCTGAAATAATACTAAAAGAGAATGCTGCTGGAAGGCAGATTACGTTATGTTCGAAGAACCAAGCGACAGTAACTGCTGTACAAAAACCAGATATACCATCAGAACTGGTTTGGGAATGCAAAAAGGCATTGAACCATCTTGCAGGAAAAAACAAAGTGACTCGCATATGGGTCCCTGGTCACACAGGGATCAAGGGCAACGAGAAAGCGGACCACCTAGCAAGATGCGGTGCGGCAATGACCCGGTATGACCCGGCGTTAGCTACACTGAAGCATCAAACCTTTGGGTCCTATTTCATGGAACCTAAGAAAGTTCCAATGCTGTCGGTGATTGACATACTGGGCTTCACCAAGAGGTCTGAGGTCAACTACTGACATCGATGGTTAAATGTGTGTGGCACAATATGCTTTATAGACTTAACGCCAGAGGAGCTCCATAGGGACTCCCGGCCTGATTGATGTTGACAAGATCCTATATTAAATTTTATAGTCAACGTTTCAATGGTCGTTTGAAAAGATCTGAAATACGTTAGATCTTGAGAAGATTTGAAAAAATTTGAACACAGATGTAGATTGTTAAATATTTCAAAAAAGTCACTATTTAGTATTTTGAAGTTTGTTAAAAGTATGGCTGGTTCTTGTTCCATTCCTTAATTAAATGGATCATATAGTCTTTATCTCGTAGATAAAATGAAAGCTTGTTATACAGAGCTGTTCATATTTATATTTTGTAAAACAATCAAATTTGGTTATCTAAATTGAAGCTGCTAAATTAAAGCTACTAATATATATAGTAATTTTTAAAAAAGAGAAGGTTATTTTTCATGGAAACAATTTGATACATACAACAATATTATTTAATGAAAAAATGTATCCCCATGATTATGAAAAATTACGTCATACTACATATCTTGCATGGCTTCTAGATACAAGGAAATTTAAAATTCAGTAATGAGCCTTAGTCAGATGTAAGTTACAGTTAGCGATGCCATTGTAACCCTAGTAACCGAATCCGTAAAGGGCTTTTTCTATTTATTTACAAGCGATAATGACGATTATTCTTTCCAATATAATAAATATTAGTTTAAAACATGACCACCGATTATCATAGCTCAATCTGTTAATAATTTAGGCATAACACAAAAAGTCATATCATTTACAATAATTTTCGTATAGAATAGCAACAGTCTAGCCTTGAGCAGTACAGTAAGCTTTTTAGTAAGGCAATGGCGTCCGCTCATTTCGAGGTATCGGGACCCAACCGACATCTTGCACCCATTTTGAATGTGTCATTCCGTAACGTTCAAGAATGTCTCCCGGCAAAAAGGATGAAAAAGGTTTTGGTTTGAATGGAGAATCGAAAACTGAAACAGTGAATATTTCGATTAAATCAGTAATTAAGTGGTTAAATCATGAAATAGTAATAGTTTAGCATTTCACTATTGCAATATTTTCCAAAATCATAAGTCGACGTGCTCAAGTGACAAGGTTTCATCTCAGAGAGGTCAATTGAAAAGATGCTAACTCTTGTTGTGAATTTCTAAAGCTCTTAAATCCCATATCAATTGTATTATGGGCATCAGCACCTTCAATTCAGTAGCACCCTTTTGTTTGATTTTTCTGTGATATAACCTTGTCATTTGTGTAAGTTGAATTTGATTTATTGACTTAGTTATTAAAAAAAATTGACAAATTTCTTAGTGATTTGGGTGAGTGCCCTTTGACCACTCATTTTACGGTCGTGAGACTTGGCCATAGATGGGATTTACAGCGGTTTTGCTGGGAACAGGTGTCATCTTTACATGAAAGTTGCTCCCAGTAGGACGCTGCGCTGGTTATTTACCCCTTTTTTTAAACACCACATAATCTCACAGTTAGCAAATGCAATCTGAAAATGATCTTTACATATTTATTGCGTTTTAGTTTTTAACTTACCCCAACTGCCTTTATCATCTATTGCGTGAAAAGTATCTCTATCGCCATCGTACTGTCCAACATAAATTCGACCACGCAAGATTCTATCTCCAGGTTTAAAGGCCGTTGTCACTTCTATTTTTTGCACTGGTACCTTCGGTCCGGCTGGTATATTTGACGTCTGGCCTGATTACGTAAAAAAGCATATTTACCGACCGATCTGAAGATTGAAAAACTCCTCAGAGCTACTAATTTATAAAAAATTGTGTGTCTACTAATAAACTTCCAAAGAATTAAATTTTGAATTTTATTCATTAACTGCAAGAAATTTGTTTACGTTAAAACGATTATGATAAAATGAGATATGTCGGATTCCAATCATGTATAATAATACGAATTTTCGCAATGTTTCACAAACTTTGCAGTTCACTTTTTCAGTACTAACCTGAAACTGAGGTATCAGGTTATGTTGTTCGTATCTATGCTCTGAACGATGCCTGTGATTGGCCGGAGCGCCCGACCGTGGGCACTGGTCGAACTTGATTAGCTAATCAAGTCTTTTATTTTATTCTTAAGGACGGAAAGCCAAATCAGAGTAGGTATTGTATCCATTATCCCTAGTGATGTTATCAGGGTGTTTTAATATTTCAATAGCTTCTCCGTTTTCTTGGAAAGATTGAAAAATTTTTTGGAAGCAGTGTGCAGGACAAATTTGTTATGTTCTATCCTTTCTTTTAAGAGAAGCAAACTTGTATTATATCTAAACTTGTACTATGAAACTATTAAATCTTTTTAAGAAAACATAGAGAACAAATCGAAATCTTAAAACACCCTGATAACATAAATAGGGTCTATAAATACAATACCAAAATGATTTTATTTTTCCGTCCTGCCAGATTAAAAAAGAATAAAAGACTTGATTAAGCCATTAGTTTCGACCAGTTCCCATGCTGGGGCGCTCCAGCCAATCACAACGTTAGTCCTGAAGAAGTGAACTGCAATGTTTAAGAAACGTCGACACAATTTGCAGTCTCGTATACGATCGGAACGCGAAATATCTCTTTTTTCAGAATGAATCATCGTGAAAGCATTAAATCTAGTATTAAAAGAATTATATATACGGAGAATTTAAACGATTTCAGTTGATATGAACATGTGCCATATATGATTTTTGCTTTAAGAGAATCTTTTTTAAAAGTTGGACAAACAAAAAGAGGCTAAACCAAAAGTCTTTGAAACCAGAAATATTTCTTTAAAAAAATTCTAACGCGCTCATGACGAAACCTTTTTTTCGTAATTTTATTATTAATTTTTTCCTTAGCATACCATAGAGAGTCAATTCAGCACTGATTTATTTAAAAAGTTCTATCTCTTTTCTATCTGAATTGAAAGTGTAATTTTTGAAAACATGGTTTTGTTTTTTGAAATTGAAGTCCCATACAACATGCCACCTTTAAAAAATGAATAATAATTATAATTAAAAAGCTCACGATTTAAATGTCGTACGTCCATTTAAATCGTTTATTATGCATATTGTTACATAACTTGGATCAAATTTTCCGCTAAAGTTATTAAATAAAATACAATTAAAGCCGATATTGCATTGGAAATTATATCACATAGTAAAATAAATCTTTTTTTATGTCGAAAAACATTTTCGATAGAAATCTCTTCTTAAAAGACTGCAAAACAATCGTATAAACACTTTGACGCAAAAATAAATTTTATTTTTTAAATTGGACCAAATTTTTCTAGTTCTGACGGACGGACATCCAGCCGTGATTACATACAGGATTTTCAGTTCAGCCTAAAACCCCCTACAAAATTGCAGGTTTTGCAAAAATTCTTCACAGTCCGTTTCAAATTATATTTTTGTTACCTCTGTGTTTGCTCTTCTGTTTACTGAGGTGGCCTTGCGTGCCTGGATCTTGTGGCAGTCGATTTGGTACTGGAAGAAGAAGTATAGGGATTTTTGTATCAACAAATTTTGTTAAGGAAACATAGTAATGCCTAGACAAAATTGTAGGTACAAAACATTTTAGAAAAATGTTAAATTGGTGCACGTCAAGATTTTTAGTTTTAAAATTAGTCATTCAACTGAAAAAAATTAAATAAATAATTTAACATTCAATTACCAGAAGCATTGTCACAAGATTAAAAACTTAGGAAATAAAAAAAATTAATTAATCTACTTAATAAATAATTATGTAGATCTCTATAAAGTGTCCACTCAAAAATTCCCATTAGGATCATTTGTGAATAAGACACGTAGTATGCCCACCAATCACTACCGAGGAGGAGAAAAAAGTATTGAGAGGTTTGAGGACCATTCCGCTCCGGGAACATATGGTATCAAAGCCATCTGGTGGAAGAAGTTTCCTTCAACTCTTTAGCGTCTGGCCCGTAATTTAAACTCATATTTGAAGTTGGAGGAGCCAATTCTAGAGTAGTTGTTCGAAGGGTGCACAGTACTCCTGCCGAAAATGGGCAACTTAGCTGACCCAAAGAATTACATGTCAATCACTTGTCTAAACACACTGCATAAGATATTCACAGGTATCTTAAATTATGAGATTGTTCAGACAAACGGACCTGTGTATCAAGAAATGTGTGAGCAATGTATGAGCAAATTTAAACTGCTCATCCAGCAGATTTGCTCTTCAGGACTTTTGGAGAGGAAGAAAGTATCTGCAACGAACATGCTTGCCGCCCTGGTAGTACTCTATTCATTTGGAGCGGTTCCATGGAAGAAGAACGAGCTCAAAGACCTTGATATCGAAACACGAAAGGTTATGCACATAAACAAAAGCATGCATCTTAAGTCTTCTGTTCCATGACTCTGCATTTAGGCCGTCAAGGTGGTGGCGGAATATTAAATGTTGAATGTCTTCACAACAGGATTATTCTGAATAAGGCACACAGAGTCACAAATAAGAAAGACCCTTTTCTTAAAATGTTCAGAAAGCATGAAGAAGAACACAAAAGAGCTTTTCTGTATAAAGCAGCAGTGGAGGCTGCTGAAACACTGGAACTTAACTTCAGTATCAGGGGGAGGAAAGTGCATCAAATCTTATCCAGCTCAAGTTCTCACTCCTGGAAGCTCGGATTCAGAAATAATAAGAGAAAAACTTCCGTGAACAGCTGCTCGATAAGAGGATGCACGGCATCTTCCACGGAAATGTGGAGGATCAGTCAAAGTCATGTGAGCTAACTTTTGCTTTCCTAAAATCAGTCCAGACGGTGTCATTTCCATCTTAACGTACCGTCGCCAGATTTAAAGCCAAGATATTCATAATGATCTTAAAACCTTCAACTATAGTCAAAATTAACCCATTTTTTTAGAAATTAAGAGAACAATAAGAACAATGGTCTAGATTAGAACAATCTTCAGAATAAAAGAAGCATCATTAAAAATGTTATTTAACTCAGCAAACACAAGGTTTTACACCATCAGTCTAATCGCAAAGATTTCTGTATTGACAATAGAAATTCTGAAAAAGAAATTGATGCCAACATTGAGACACCAAAGTAGAAGAAATTGAAATGGACCAATCAAACTCCTACATCAACGAGGGGGTCAGGAAGGCCAAAGATTGTCTAGACTGGATAACGAAAGGGACGAAGAAAATTATTCAACACAGTAAATATCAGTGATACCGAAGAAGCTTCTTTAGTATCATCAGCACACTTACGAGACAATGATAAAAAATGAACGTGATGCCACTAATTCGTTCTAGCAAACGTTCTTTCTTCGCGTAATTTCACTGCACTAAAGAGATTTTAATAAACATTCTTACCTGTAGAAGAAGTTCCAGGATCTTCGGGGGATTTCAGTGATCCTGTAAAAATGCAATATAAATTTTCAATGTTTAATAAGGCATTAATATTTATATTTCTGGCATTATATGCTGATTTCAAGAAGAAATTAATTTAACATTGTATCAATGTATCGGAATTAGGCTGTTGCTCTTCGAAAACGAGAAAACGGGTCGAAATAGATATCAAAAAAATGTCGGAATTGATAGAAAATTCTAGTTGGAAGTGCATTTAGAACATTGAATTATTTCTGATGATATTGCATCATAAGTTATTTTTAAACGCAATTTTTGTTAGTGGCCAGAAGACATTTATGTGGCCCTTCTCTTTAAAAGATGTAGTCTGCGAAGGGGTTTAAAACACTTTTTTTAATAACAATAATAGCTGCAAAATCTTTTTGCTTGTTAGATTTTTGTTTTCATTTCGACGAACAAATTTTTATAAACAATCATTTTCTTCCATGGTTAGGCTAGTCGGAAAATCAGTAGAAAACAATATACAACAATGTAGAAAGAAGATTTCACTTACTTTTATAAAAATTGTATACCTGCAATATTATTGTGATCAAAAATATTGATAAAGAATATGGCGCTAAATAATAATGAAAAAGTTCAAAAAAGATTGTCTACAATTTTATTTATGTGTTATTCTGTACAATGATAGTATTTTAATTTTTCATGAATAAATATTATTGTCAGGATATCATAAGCCTTTGAGAATACTTCGTACCTAAAATACAATCTCTTACAATATTTTGACGGAAGGAAGTTTTCCTACGAAAAACCTAAAAAGGTTGGCTACTTATGAAAAATATTTAATTTAACAATAGTTTGTGCAAACGAATTTTCTTTCTTCTACTTCTTACTAATTTAGAAAATGGTTGGATTTTAATATATAGTTGTTGGGGAAGGTGCGTTCGCTACAAATCCATTGTTTAGAATTTACACTAAGATTGATCACGCGATGATTTAATAACACTGCATCATCCTTCAAAAATTAGTAAGAAGCGATACTAAGATAAACTTAAAGTGCAAACAAAATGGTGACATTTGTAAGAATAGTTAAAGCAATATTTCTGCAATGAAACTAATGCAGAGAACAAGTTTCTACAAAAATAGATAAAATCCACTAGAGCATATGCTTGTATTTGATTTTTTTTAGATTCTTGGGATAGGCTTTTTTATGGAAAAAAATTATGTTCATGTGAACTTCGATTGACCATTTTTTTCAAAATCTATTATTGTTATTCAGAAAATGTTACCTACCCCTTCAACAATTTGGGATTTGAAGTACTAAAAATAATAAGTAAAATTATATTGATTGCTTCACTAAACCAACCATACAACACGGAGAAAATCCTAAAGCATTTATTACTTTATGCTACCCGACTCATTTTTTTTGCTAAAAAAAGGTTAATCAGACGGCTGCAATTGGCGTATTGTTACGACTCATTGATTTTTCGATAGTAACTATTTGACAGACATGTATTGTTTTTATTTTATAAAACGGACATTCTGCCTAAAACGGCTTGTTTTGCACAAATACTTAGTTTTATTTTTGCCATCATGGCTTTTAACTTTGCAAAATAATAGTGAAATTAATTTTCTGCAGAAACTGAAATCAATCTTTCAAATTATATTCACTCGTTCGAGCTTCGATTTTCGCACCCGATAGCGAAATGTTCCACCACCTATTCAATGCTTGTTTTAGATTATATTTCGGTTACCTTTGGGTAATTCTCTAAAGCGCCTGCTGTTTATCGTTGATGGCCAAGTCAAATCACTTGATTCTATAATAAGAAATATAGTGATTTTTTATTAATGAATTTAGTCAAGGGTTAATTAGTTGAAATGAAGATATCCCACTTGAAATCACATGATCGTTTAGCCTATACTCAGGAAAATATTTTTTGGAATAAACAAAGTTTTTTCCAACCCTATATCAAAAAAAAAAGTTTTAGACTGAAGGACGAAGTGTGCGAGGGAATAATACATACAAAAAATTTTGGACAAAAGTTTTTTGGCAAAATGTTTCATTAGTGCGTGTCAAGAGTGATAGTTTTAAAGATTGGTCATAACATTGAAGGAAAGTTGTAGATACAAAGTTGAGGATTATTTTAATGAGATGAATAAAACTTGCTGATTTATAAATACACTTACATAGAAAAAAAAGTTTCTACTAAGTTTTTGACAAAACAGAGACAAAATAGATCAGATTCTATTTAGGTTACCTTTTCGTGGTCTTATAGTCCTACTGCGGCGGCTTGGGGTTTCTGGTTCTGGTGGCAAACTACTTGATTCTGTAAGAATGCAGAGAGCGATTTTTTATTAACGAATTTTTGCAAGAAACCCCAAAGTTAATGGAAAGGGAATGTTGTTTGACACATCCTTTCTTAAATTTCGAGCATCTTCTTGCCGAGAACGGCGTCTGCCGTTTGAGCGGCTCTTCTTCTGATAGTATCAATTTAAATTTTATAGGAGAAATATGATTCTGTTTTTGAGATTTTTACTGAAGCCAAAATGGCATATCAGATAGAAGTTGACTTTTATTATCTCAGTGAGTTTCATTTTTATCGTCTTTGGCATCTATGTTTTTGAGTAACATGATGTGTAAGAGAATGTATCTTCCTCAAGAAAGATGTATTTCGAATACATGGACATATCAGGTTTACGCCGTAAAAAGACGAGACGTTGAAAGATTGGTCAGTGTAACTGAAATTTCGAAGTCACATGCATCTTCTTCGGAGAAAATTTATTTTGAATTCCAATGCCACCAGATTTTATTTTCAGAATTGCTGGACTTGAAAGAAATGACTAAGATGAATAAAATTTCAGTTTTGACAGCACCTTACTAGAATAAGATGTATTCTAAATACCTGGAACCTCACACGGGAAGGTGCATTTTACATACCTAAACTATCTGGTTTACTTCTTAAACTAGGAGACTTTGGAAAAATGGGTAGGGTAAATACGGCTCTGAAGACACTTTTTTAGAAGGAAACGTATTCTCAATACCTGTACTAGCAGGTTTCTTTTATCAGGTTAGGTTTACTTTGAACGTTGCAAACTTGCTCCAGGGTAATGTTTCCTCTTCTCTAATTCTCCTCGACTTCTAACACTGACTAACACTTTCAATTTCTCTCCATCTCTCTTTCACTTTCTCTCTTTCTCTCCATTCTTCGCACTTACACTCACACCGAGAATCGGACAGTATTATCGTATACATTTCCAGCTGTAATGCACAAAACAATGAGTTTTATCGTAAATTTGACTTACTAGGTTATGATTTTGGACAGCAAAGCACTTGTGACTTCATGCTAATGTACGAGTCCACAAGTGTAAGCGATTCGCAAAAATAATACAGATTTCTTTCAACAACATATGTTTCAGTTGCTTCAAAGTGAGAAACCAATTTTTGCATAACCACGAAATCTGGATGAAAGATCTTGTAATATATGATTGATCTGATAGAATGTTGTATTTCACTTACGAACAAAATCAAGATATATCACAGTGAAAAGCAGCAGGACAAAAATCTTCATTATAGGCACTCGGAAAAGATCTGTAAATAATTTCTAAGCCGTTACTAAATGGATATTAAATATTTTCACTCGCATATGTACTAGCCATTATCTTATTCTTAAGCAATATTATAGTCTGCGTGTAGGTGATACATTGACGTCAGACGGACATACTCCCTCACCCTTTTCCAGCTCTACCTATCTACTTTGCAAGATTTTAGCTATTCATTTTATAGAGCTAAAGGCGTCTATAAAAAAATACGTGATAATTTCAGGCAGGTGAAGGGGTATCATAAGGTATCATAAAGATAAGGATTAGTCTTCATGTCAAGATTACTGGCAAATGAATCACAGGAATATATTTGATTAAAAAAAATACTTTTCTAAATTTTGCTTAAAACGTTTTCCTTTAAATAGAAATTAATTTCATAATTTACTCGTAGCAGGCGATAACTCATTTAATAAAAGTTTTGTCTTACTAAACAGCAGAAGCTCCAGAATCGTAAAAATTACTTCATCCTATCACGAATAAGATTTTTATTTGCATGAGTTTTAGTTATTTCAAGGTAATCATTTGTGTATCTATTGATGCGAACTGATAAGTTTGATTCTCCCGTTGATCTAGATTACAATGATAATTATATGGTTCTGTATAATTGTGACCAATTTCACAAAAAAATTCGGGAGAAATCAGCTATCAGTCGACTTTTAAGAAATTCTATTTTTTTCATTATCCTTTAGTTTAAAAAGATTTTTAGAGTTCTGTAAAAATAGAATTCAAGTAAAATCATTTACCTAAAAATTATAGCATTTTCAATATTGCATTTTTTTTTTAATTTATGTTTAGATTCCAAGAAGTTTTTATCAGACTGACAAGAGATACCTTTAATTAATTTGAAGATACCAGGAAAATTTCGAATTTAAAATTCTGAAAGTTCTCTAAATTTACATCAGAATTCGGTTTTTCGACTTTTAAAGAAACTTAGTTGACCAAAATAAATCTAACCTAGTTGGAAAAACAAGTTTTGAAGGGATCTTCAATTATGCAAGTGAATTCCCAATGATAATTTCAATAAGTCAAAAATTCCAAATATTTAAACATTTCCTTAAACTCGAAAATTAATGTCTTCCTTTATTTTTAAGTGGAGATATGGAATGAAGGATTACTGCTACCTGTGAGTCTCCAGTACACACAAAATTTAGAAACAAATAGCAGCAAATTAAAAATCAAATAAAATAATAACATAATTCTTTTCGATTCTAAAATCTGCTATCCCTAGTTAACTCAAGTTACGAAGATAAAACCGTGTTTTTTCCTTGAATGGAACAAAAATTTAAAACAAGACTTTAGAAAACAATACATTGAATGACGTCCCTATCCTCCTTGGACAAAAATAAAAAAAAAAAAGAAAAATGAGAAGTAAACCAACTAAATCCCCTTCCTTCACTTTTTTTCTTTCTTTCGTCTTTTTTATTTTCAGTTTTATCAAATCACAAAAAAAACAATTTAAAAATAAACACCAACATTTTATCACTTATACAGCACCCTTATCAAGACAAACAAAAACAAAAAAAAAATAAAATAAAAAATAAAAAAACCCAACTGACAAGAACATCTTGAACGCCACGATGCTCTCTTCTTGACATCGAAAAATCAAAATCAAAAACTTTTTGTTCCATTTTCTTTGTGATTTGATAATAATAAAAATATAAGAGACGAAAGAAAGGAAAAAAGAAAAAAAAGGGATTTGGTTGGTTGCCTTCTCATTTCTATTTCCTCTTTTTTATTCTTTCCCAAGAAGGATAATTATTTTCTTTTTTATTGTTGTTTATAATTAACAATAATTAACAATAAAGAGAAAGATGCTTTAGATAAAGTAAATTATTTTAAATACTTACATCCATTTCAGCAGCAGTAATTTTAAGAAATTCAACCAAAACAGGAACATCTTATACTTCAGGGAGAATCAGGTAACATTTATCAATGAGAAAACGAAAAAGTAGTTTCCTGTGCATCTAGAGTAAAAAAATCTCTGATAAAATCAGCGAGGCACATAAAGCCGAAAATAAAATTCTTTTGACAGTAGAAGTCAATACAATTAAAGACAATTTTATAGAAGAAATAGAAAAAGGCGCAGTCGGTTGTCAATATTACTCGTGAAGATATCACATCACGTCAATTCAGTGGAAACATAGGACATATGGAACAAACATGGAAAAGTTTTATGCAACTACTATCAAGTTCTTACCAACCCAAAAAGCAATTAAAAACTAAAAATCAAAAAAAAAATTTTCCTTCTATTTTTCAACATCAAAGGCGATTTTTTCATAATAATTTTCAATATCAAAGACAATTTTCTGCTTATAATTTTGAAAAACAAAAATAATTTTTTCCTACTAACTCTCAAAATCAAAGAAAAAATTTTCCTAATTTTAGAATCTATTGGAACGTGGAAAAATTCTTTTACAGGCCGAAAAGTTTAATTAATTTTCAGTTGATTAAAACAAACGATTTTTAAACAATAACAAATAGTTTTTTATGTAAGATACTTTGACATAAAAACGAATCAAAAACTATATAAATTGATTGAAAATAGATCTATATACTTTATTTGTATTTAATTACAGCTTTATTTAAAATTAAAATATCTGTCTGTTGAAATATTAGCTATTGAAAATTGAACTTCTTTTTTAGAAGTGTTCTTTTTTGAAGTTAAAAATTATCTTTTAACTTAACATTTAACTTTTTGGTTAAAAATAAACTTTTTGGTTAAGCTTTTATATTTTCGGGTTAAAAACTCTACTGTTTTATATAAAAAATTCGTCTTTTTGTCATTAAAATTCAGCAGTTTGGTTATGAAGTCGAATGCGTGATAGATAATTTAACTTTTTTGTAGAAGATTTGTTCATTTTTTATAAAAACTAATTTGCTACAATAAAAGAATAATTTGCAGTAATGAAAAATTAATTCTTTATAATAAAAAATTACCTTTTCATTCATGATTAATGAATGAACTTTAATTTAGAAATGAAATTGCTTAATTCAAAATTTATGCAGTTTGTCGAAAATTTGTTTCGATAATTGTGGTGAAATTTGAGGTGAGTGAATTGGAGGAGTGTACAGAAGGGTTTGGTTCAAAGAGTTTGTTTGAGGGATTGTGAAATTTTAAATGGGGATAAGGATATTTTTGACGATTGAGACAGATTTGTGTGAAAGTTAAGGTTAGGTTGGTTTGAGATTTGTGACAG
>JAAAKG020133267.1:0-14222 GCA_010014905.2 Druon quercuslanigerum
TTTTTTATTTAACTAAATAATTTTTAAATAAATTTTTTCCTAAATAGTTGAATAATGTTTTAATTAATATTTTGTTGAAAATTCATTTTTATCGGTATAAAATAAATCTTGGAGTTAAAAATTTATCTTTTTGGCTAAACTGAACTATTTTTTAATTAAAAATTCAAATATTTAGTTAAAATATCAACTGTTTTTAAATTTAAAATCGAAGTATTTTTGGTTGGAACGTCAACTGTTACATTTTTGGTTGATAATTTATTTTCTTCGATTGAAAATTTTACTACTTGGTTGAAAGTTGAATTACTTGATTGAAAAGTTTTTTGTTGTTGAAAATTCATCGTTTTCGATTAAAAATTCAACTAATTTATTGAAACTCCAAACACTTTGCTAAAAAATCATTTTTTTCTTTTTAAAAATTCATAATTTTAGTTAAAAAAATCATCTTTGGGTGAAAATGGGCCTATACTTTTGACAATTCTTTTTTTTAATAGTTCAAAATTAATGTTTTAAACATTATTTTGTTGACAATTACTTTAAGCGGAAGAGAAAAAAACTTTTACATAAAATTTTTTTTTGCGTTATGTAATTGTTTTTTTATTATTAAAAATTAAAGTATTTTTTGGTTGAAATATCAATTATGAAATTTTTTGTTGAGAACTCATCTTATTCGATTGAAAATTGAACTAATTTAAATAAATTTTTTTTTAATTTATCGTTTTCGATTATTAATTTAACTAATTAAGTAAAGCTTGATGTGTTAAAAATTCTTTTTTTATTAGAGATTCATCTCCTCGATTGAAAAAATAATTATTTTTCTGAAGTGTTGCAAATTCTTTCTTTTTTATTGAAGATTCATCTCACCGATTGGAAAATTAATTTTGTTATTGCAGTGTTGAAAATTCCCGTTTTTTTTAAAATTCTTCTCTTCGGTTAAAAACTAAATGATTTTGTTGAAAATTCTTTTTTTCGGTTAAAGAATCATCTTTTTGGTTAAAATACAAATTATTTTGTCAATAATTCTTTTTTTTGTTGGAGATTGTTCTATTTGGTTAAAAAACTAATTGTTTGGTAAAAAATCCTTTTTTGTTCAAGATTCATCCTTTTTGGTTGAAAAACTAATGATTTGGCTGAAAATACTTTTTGTTTTGGTAGAAAAATTATCTCTTTAGTTGAAAAACTAATTATTTGGATGAATGTGCTTTTCTGGTGAATGATTTATTTCTTTGGTTGAAAAAATAATTCTTTTGTTGACTATTCTTTTTTTTATTGAAGATTCATTTGATCGATTAAAATAATTAATTATTGCTAAATATTAGGATGAAAGTGTTCTTTTTGGATAAGGATTTATTTCTTTGCTTAAAAAACTATTTTTTTGGTTAAACTTTTAAAAATCCTTCTTTTTTCGACTGAAGATTCATCTTTTTGGTTAAAAAACAAATTATTTTGTTGACTATTGATTTTTTTGTTAAAAATTATTCTTATAGGCTGAAAAACTAATTATTCTGTTAACGTGTTCAAAATTCTTTTTTTTTATTGAAGATTCATATCATCGATTGAAAAAATTAATTATTTCGTTGCAGTGTTGAAAATTCTTTTTTTTCAGTTGACGATTCATCTTTTTGGTTAAAACACAAATTATTTTGTCAGAAGTTCTTTTTTTGTTGGAGATTATTCTCTCTGGTTGAAAAACTAATTATTTGGTAAACAATGCTTTTTTGTTGAAGACTGATCCCTTTGGTTGAAAAACTAATGACTTGGCTGAAAATACTTTTTGTTTTGGTAGAAGATTCATCTCTTTAGTTAAAAAACTAATTATTTGGATGAAAGTGTTTTTTTGGTGGATGATTTGTTTCTCTGTTTAAACAACTAATTATGTTGTTGAACTTTTGAAAATCCTTTTTTTTTACTGAAGATTCATCTTTTTGGTTAAAAAACAAATTATTTTCTTGAATATTTTTTTTTTTGTTAGAGATTATTCTCTTCGGTTAAAAAACTAATTATTCTGTAGAAGTGTTAAAAATTCTTTTTCTTTTTATTGAAGATTCATCTCATCGATTGAAAAATTAATTATATGATTGAATTGTTGAAAATTCTCCTCTTCTGTTGAAAAACAAATTATATTAGTGGAAATTCTTGTTGGGGAGGGCACGATCAAAAGTATCTGCTCATAGTATAAAATTGGCACCAAAATTAGGCATTAATGTATAAATCGATCTAAAATATTTTATTTTTTGAAACGACTTTTAGTAAAGCATCCTCAAGTTTCTTGAATATACAAAGTTGTCAGGATCTCAGGAACATTTACATAAATAAAAATATGAACAGAATCAATACTTAAATTAAGATGTTATAAAAAATGAGGGACTACTCACCACAAATTCTGATAGCTGTGAGTGCGGAAATCTGTATTGAATTCTTTTAGAGATTCCCGTGAGTTCCGAGATTCTCGACGCGGCGCTGCTCGCGATCAGAACTCACTCGGCTAAACTCGGCGCCTTTCGGATTCAGTCGGCTGTTTATATCAACGCGTAGGAGCGTATTTCTGACTGCTCCACACCACCTCACCACTGTCTACACTCAGCCAAAGATTTCGAAGTTTTCTCACGAATGGTAAATTGTTCAGAGATTTCCAAGAGTTCCTCCAAGACTTCTCTTAAGATTTCCATCGCAGCAGTCTAAGATTTCTTAGTCAGTAGCCCTTCTGTTCAGCCTGAATATAATTCCAAACTCATTTTTTCGAAAAGTGACTCGATGTTTATATTACAAAAGTAAAAAAATCTGAAAAATACCCGGTTCTCAAAAGAATGCCCGGCTGTTTCCTGGTGCTCAAAACTCCAGGCTAATTCATGGTTCTCCCGCTCAATGTCCACCCTCGACTGATATTTCTTATTCTTATTTAGAACCCTATGACGTGCTTGCGTGAAACTATTCCTAATGTAACATGTCTGCTCTCTTCCACGCGACATTCTCTAGCATCGCGTCAAGGGATCTCCATGAAAGAATCCTTCCTTTTTCAAAGAACTTCCATAAATTCAGGCGATATCGAACGAGTGGATCTGGATGGACGTGCCGCATGACGTTACACGAAGTCTCCAGACTCTCCAATTTCTTGCCCGAGAATTCGTACAACTTCCGGTTTTAAGCATTTTCCCATAGTCGAGAGACAAAAGAAAATTATATTCATTCAAACACATACATATTTTGACTTGAATCTTACCATCTGATTAGTGGAAAGCTTGCGTATTTTTATGTGATCACACATGATGAGTTTGTGACGCTCTTCGCCTGGATTGATTGCTAGAGAAATTGATCAGCAACCTAGGATAAGATTTTTCGACAGAAAACTTATTTTTAACAAATATTTAAATTTATTAATAAATAGATAAATTTTCAATTCAATAGCTTATTTTTGCACCAAACTACTATATTTTCAAACCAAAAAGATGCAAAACAGAAATGAAAAATTTTGTTTTCTGATACAAAATTTAATTTTTAAACAAAATACAATGTTTGAATCAAAATGTCGGAATTTTCAAACAAAATAGTTCCTTCCAAGAATAAGAAAAGTGCGGCAGTACAGAATTAGACTTAGATGACCAACGAGGTGGGTACATAACTTACGTGGAGGCGGTGATGCTGCCGTCCGGACGATCTACATCCTACAAGAGACACCACACCTCAATGGAATAAATTTACATGCACCTCGAATCAATGAGCACTGAGACAACCGTAACAGAGACATACCCTCTGGCGTCTTCTTTGTTCGCGAATAACAAACAGACGAAGCAATAAATCTAGAAATAACTTAGATTCTCGCCTCCCTTCTTCCGCAAACTGACACATCAGTTTCTAACTTTCTATTTTAGTAACATGTTTATTTTGTATGAATGAAAAGTTTAATTAACTTTGAAGTGATAATCGTTTTATACTTATCAATATAGTTCCAGCTTAGCAGCTGATAAAAAAACAGTAGATTCATCTATGGAATCTGCTTGAATATTTGCTTTCAAAGTTTGGCCAATCCTGACCATAGTCCTTCCCGGACTTTGATAAAATGACAAGATGAAGATAGAAAAACCAATATATTATTAAACTTTTCTGGTTGCAAACCAATTCGAACCAAATTCCATTTATCTTTACCCAATATTAATTGTTTCTTCAAATCATCTGTTCCTGTCCTGAGCTGATCATTTGCAGATCCCAACTTTTTGAATTCAGCTTTCAGAAGCTACAGCTCTTCATTGAATTCTTTCACTTTTTTCAAAGCTGCTACTTTCTTAGCTTTCTCAGCTGCTAGTTTTCATTTTAAATCTTCGACTTTTCCTTCCAGACTATTTTTCTTGCCCTTTCTAAACCAAACTTGACCTTTCAAGTTTTTTATCTTTGCTTCAAACTTGTTTAATTTTTTGTTTAGATTCTTACCTGCTGCTTTTAGTTATCATTTTTTCTTTTGAGTATGCAACCATCTGCCTGAGATTCATCGTAACTCTTTGCCCTTTCAGAAAGTTCAGTTTTTAATTTACCATTGATTATAATCTTAGCTAATTCTAATTTCAGTTTAGCCACTTTTTTTTAATCAGAATTTTCTACCTTTAATCTGCATAAGCCGTTCCTTATATCGTTTAATTGCTTTCGAAGCTTGTCCTTTTCTGACTGAAGAACATTTTTCTCATCCTTGAGTACATTAAGCTTTATTAGAAAATCTTTCAACTTATTTTCACAAGCATTCAATTCATCTTGAGTTGCTTTCTTTTTGCTTCTTAAGGATTCAAACCAGATTTTAATCTATCGGCTTCCTCTTTTAAAGAATTAATGTCTGATGTAGCATTTTCTAGAAAACTTTTCATTTTCTTGTTTAAGTGAACTTATCTTTTCATTTGCTTTTTTCTGTTCCTCATCTTTGAATATCTCCTTTTACTTTACGCTTCGAATTTTGTTCCCTAATGAATCCATTACCTGTTGTAATACCTCTCAAGTATCAACTTGTAATTTTCATCGTTCAGCTTTCCTATTTCATTTCCCCAATGAGCTAAAGTATTTTTGAAAGCCTCGCATTTTTTCTGAGAAGCTTCTTCATTTTCTGTTTGAACTAATAGATCTTGCTTCAACTTTTCTAATGTAATTTTAAATCTACAACTTCTTTTTCCAATATTGTTTTCCCATCATGAAGACTCTTCAGTTGAGCTTCCAAATTTTTCACCTTGACTTACAAATTTGCAAGATCTTTCTTTAACCGATCATTCTCTGCTTTGAGATTATTCAATTACTTCCTGTCTGCTTCCTAAACATTGAAATCAGCCATTACCTTCTCTAGATTATTGTTATAGTTATCAATACGTAACCTAGATGCATACTACAAAGGTTAACTATCATTCATAATCAATTCTAGCTCAACTTCAGTTCCAGGATGAGCCGCTCGTTCAGGTTCTAAGTAACTTTCTTTAAATTGGTCCAAAAGTTTTAATTGAGCTTCAAAGGTTACTTAAGGATTAATGCTTACTTTCTTCAGTTGTCTTTAATTTATCAAATAAATTTCAATATGCATTAATTCTTTGATTCCTTTTTCGACAGTTTCTACTCTTCCAATGTTTCCTATTTCTATGAAACCTATTTCACATAAAGTATCTTGGCCTAAAGTTAACAAAAGTTAGCATCATACTAACAGGAACTACAAGCAATGTGATATTAGCTAGCGTCTCGTCATAAAGTGCAATAGAAACTATTAGTTATCCTAAAGCAACTATATTGGAACTATTAATTCCTAAAATATCTGGATCTGAAAAAAGTCATTTCGTCAACGTACTGATCATCTATGTATTTTGTTCTTATAGAACTCACGGAACTACTACAATATAACGGACAGTCTAATTCAATATAATTTCCTTCGTCAATATCCACGTTGACTTTATGGAAAATTGGCCTATTCATTAAAGTAGTTTCAGACACAAAATTTACAACATTATTCTGCAGGAGACAATTCTTGAAGATGTGATCTGGTTCTTTGCTGGTTCTTTCGGCCACAGATATTCATTTGAAGTTTGTCCTAGATTTCGACAGTTGTAGCATCTAAATTGAGATTTATATGTAGCTTTGATGTCAACTTATTTTATATAACTGCCTGATTGAACATTTTGCAGTTTTATTTGAAAATTGTCTTCATTAAATGCTTCTAAAAATTCAGATGACGTTTTGAAGGAACTCATACATGTTTGTTTTCTTAACTGCAAATCTGGAATTGTACCAATCATAATCCACTATCGCATCATTGACCACTGGCACTTGATCAGCTGCACTAATTTTTTGTAACAATATTTGCAAAGTGACTCGTTGAAATTCCACTTTCTTCCTTCAAATAGTCTTCGTTGTTCTAGCCTGCTAGGTCAATTGTCAAACATATTTTTTATATCCTTGATAAAGTCTCCTAAAGATATTTTAATATGCTTTAATTTGAATAAAAAGATTTAAAAAAAAGCCTTTTAATTTCGAAATGAAAAACATTTTTGCAAGGTTATCGTTCAATTCGTGAGTTGCACTAATGAGTAGTAGCTGTTTTTCTCACTGACAGAATTTGCGATCATATCCCTTTAAATCGCTTTATAAAGCACTGATAGCTCTAATTATGCTGGACAGTGAGCTTAATGAACATGTCAAACTTGTTGTTGAATTCACTGGAAACCAGCTTTGCAAGTTTTGATGAATTCAGCGGTTGTGATTGAAAAATAGAGTTTGTATGCAAAAGGTTCTGATCCAAAATAATCATAGTTGTTGTATCCTATAATGAAGCTGCTTCTCCAGCATGCTTTATATCCTTTACTTCCATCCAGGAAGCTGAGGAAACAACTGCCTGTAATTTATTAATTAAATTAGGCTTATTTTCAACATTCAGAAGATATTTTTTTTTTTAAATTGTCAGTAGAAAAATATTGTTATTGGTTAAGTCTTGAGATTCATCATACTAGCTAAAAATTCAGCTTCTTGGTTAAAAATTAAACTGCTTTAGTGAAAACTTCATGTTGATATAATTTTTAAATTGAACATTTAACTGTTTTGTAGGAAATTAAACTATTTGGTTGGCAATTAAATTTTTCGCTAAAAAAAAATTATTTTTGGTTACAAATTCACCTGTATTTGTAGAAAATTGATCTATTTGGGGGAAAAACTCGTTTATTTAAAAATGTAACTATTTTGTAGAAAATTAACTTTTTTGTGGAAAAAACACATTTTCATCACAATTCAACAATTGGATCAGAATAATTAATAAAAATGATTTTTTTTATTTTAAATTCGTAATTTAAGTCAAAAATTCAAATATTACTTTTAAAATTTTAATTACTTTATAATTAGTTTTACTTTTTTAATTACTTTTAAAATTACTTTTTTGTTGAAAAATAATATTTTTAGTTGAATATGTAAATTTTACAATTTAGTAATTTTGTAGAAAATTACCTTTTTTGTTGATAATTCAGCCATTTAAATAAAAGCTAAAAAATTTTATGAAAATATAACTATTTGGTAGAAAATTCATTTTTTTTTTAAATCACATTTTTGTGTTGAAAATCGAACAGTTTTTTATAGATTTAATTTTTCTTTCCAGTTGGAAAATTTAACATTTTTTTTGATAACTTGTGTATATTTGTTGATTTTTTAAATTTTTGTAGGAAAAAAGTTCAACTTCTTTGTCACAAATTCATTGTTTTTGTTAAATTTTGTTTATTGTTAATTTTCCACGTAAAAAATTCATATTTTTGTTAAAAATGTAATTATTTGTGTAACAATTAATATTTCTTGGTTGGAAATTCAAATATTTAGTTGAAAGTTATTCTGATTTCTTAAAAATTCATTTTTTAAAGATTCACCTGTTTGTTTGAGAATAGAATAATTTTGTTAAAAATTACTCTTTTTTTTTGGTTAAGAAAAAGAAAATTCGCCTATTTTCATTATTATCAAATAAGCAATTTTGTTAGAAATTCGTCTTTTTTGGTTGAATTAAGCTGGTTTAAAATTCGTTTTTCTTTTTTAACAAATTATTTTTTTAACTGAAAATTTGACGATTTCATTTTCAGATAAAGAAATCTTAATGTTGAAAATTGCATGCAAATTGAACTGTTTTAAAATAAATTTTAATCTTTTTCATTGGTCTTTTCGGGTTGAAAATTTAATTACTTGGTTAACAGTTCCACTATTTTTTTGAAAATTCGTTTGGTTAAAAATTACTTTTTCTATTGTTAAAAATTCGTCTCTTTTGAGAATTAATTTTTTTTTTTAAATCAAAATGTGACTATTCCATTCCACCTATAAAACAAATTAAATTACTTTTTTACGACAAAATCAATTATCAATCCAGAAAGACGAATGTTTAATTAAACAGATGAATTTTCGAGAAAAAAGATGACTTAAAAAAAAGCAAAATTCACATAAAAATAATTTAAAATACCACCAAACTGAATTTTTAACCAAGACATATAATAATAGAGTTTTTAATATAAAAAAATATCTTTTAAGCAAAAAAGACGTCTATTCTAGCAAAAGATGAATTTTTCAATCCAAAAAGACGAAATATCTATCCCAAAAAATATAAGATAATAGTAAACTTTTCATTTAAACAAAATTAAATTTTAATCAAAAAGATGACTTTTCCACCAAAAGATTCAACAAAATATTTAATTAGCAAGAAAATAATTAAATTTTCAAGCAAAAAATTTAAATTTTAACCAAAAAAGATTAATTCTTAACCAAAAGTATAATAGTAGACCTATCAGTTATAAAAATAAACTTTCATGCAACAATGATGACTTTTCTACCTAAAGAAGAATTTTTAATTTTAAGAAATGACCTATTTATCCAAAAAGACGAATTTTCTACAAGAAAAAATTAAATTTTTCACCAAAAAATATGAATTAAAAAAAAAGTATATTCAACCAAAAAGTGGAATTTTTTACAAAATAGTTAAATTTTCAACCTGAAAGTGTGAATTTTCAATACAAAAGGTCATTGGCAATAAAACAGAATTATCAAATCAGAAATAATAATTTTCTAGAAAACAGTTGAATTTTTAACCCGAACAGATCATTTTTTGAACAAAAAAGTTCAGTTTTAGCCAAATAATTGCATTTTCTACAAAATTGGAATTTTTCTACTAAACTGTTTACATTTCATCTCAAAACAACGAGTTTTCTATAAAAAAAATAAATTTTTAACAAAAACAGACTAATTTTCAGCCAAAGAGTTGTCTTAAAACCAAATATCTGAATTTCATATTAAAGAGAGAAATTTTCAACATAAAGTTGAATTATTAACCGAAGAAGTTAAATTTTGGACCTAAAAGACGAACTTTTTACAAAAGAGTTGAATTTTCAACCAAAATAGATTAATTTTTAACCAAAAAGTTGTTTTTTGAACCAAGAAATTTTGTACCAAAAGAGATTATTTTATAAGCAGAAAATGTGATTTTTCAAACAAAATATAATAGTAGATTTTTCAGTTAAACAAATTAACGAATATTATCTATATAAAAAAAAGGAAGTTCAAAAAGCAAAATAATTAAAACATTGCTTTTTAAAAACAAATATTAATTTTCAACCAAAGAGATGAAATTTCTCACAAAAATATAATTTTAAGCAAAGTAGTTCAATTTCCAACCAGGTAGTAGAATTTTCAACCAATAAAGATGAGTTCTTAATGAAAATTTTTAAAGTTGATACTTCAAAAAAAAATTTCAATTTAAAATTGAAAACAATTGAATTTAAACCAAAAATATTCATTTTCAACCAAATAGTTTAAATTTTACCATAAATATGACTTTTTAAGCAAATAAATTAAATTTTTAATAAAATAATTAAATTTTTAACCAAACAGAAGAATAGGGAAATTTGTTTTCAATGAAAAATACTACTTTACCAAAGGAAGAATGTTCAAAACAAAAAAACGAATGGTAAATAAAACAGTTAAATTTCCCACCTAATAAAATATGACCTTTTAACAAAATAGTTTAATTTTTAATAGAAAAATTTAATTTTCAACCAAAAATTTATTCGCGAATAAACTTCAGAAAATTTTCATTTTCACGGTGAAAACCATTAAAATCATGATTTATTGAGTTTATCTCAGGTAATATGCAAAATCCAAAAAAATCGTTAATATAAAAGTTGTAAATCGTATCGAAATGCACATTTCTTGCTTTAAAAATTTTTTTCTACGAGTGATAGTTTCCCAGAAAATTAGATATATATCGATTGTCATTTTTAACAAACCCATAAACCATGGTTCTTCACACCACCGCTTTTATGGAAAACTATCATTCCTATAAAAAAATACTTAGAACAAAAAATGTGTATTTCGACAACATCGACAACTTTTATCCAACATATTTTGTTGAATTTAGAACATTAGCTGAGATAAGCGCAAAAAACTATGATTTTTATGGTTTTCACCATGAAAATCAAATTAGCGTTAATTTTCACTATCATATTCGTAATCAGCGCGTCAAAATAAATAAGTATACAAAGCCCGAAGAAAATCGTACAACTTATTCAGTGTCCCAACCTACAAAATGTCCCGACCTACACAGTGACCCAACCTATACATTGTCCCAACCTATATAGAGTCCTAACCTACAAAGTGTCCCAAAATTAATCGAGAAATTTGTAATAAAAATTTCCGTTCCAATATTCTGAAATAATTTATAATTTTATTTGAGATGGTTGTTTTATTTCTTCGATGTTATCTTCCCGTCCTTTAATTCGTAACAACACATGTTACCATTGACGAGCACTATTTGAAAAATCCTCTTAAGACATAACAATGCGATAACTTTTCTACTTCTTGTAATCATACCGTTTGGAGAAGCTGCAATAAGCACGAACCATCTTCTCGAGTTAACAGTGTCTCAACCTCTACAGTGTCCCAACCTATTCAGTATCCTAACCTATACAGTGTCCCAACCTGAACAGTGTCCTAACCTAAACAGTGTCCCTACATATACAGTGTCCCAACCTACACCGCGTCCTTACCTTAACAGTATCCCAACCTATTAGGTGTCAAAAGGCACACACTGTCCCAACCTACGGAGTGTCCCAACATATTCAGTATCTGAACCTAAACAGTGTCCCAACATATGCAGCGTCCAGCCAATACAATATCTTAACCTAAACCAGTGTTCCAACCTACACAGTGTCCCAACCTACGCAGTGTCTCAACATATACAGAGTTCCAACCTATTCAGTATCCTAACCTATACAGTGTCCCAACCTAAACAGTGTCCCTACATATACAGTGTCCCAACCTACACCGCGTCCCCACCTACACAGTACCCCGCAATCTATTAAGTGTCCGAAGCTACACAGTGTCCCAACCTATTCAGGGTCCCAACCTGCGGAGTGTCCCAACATATTCAGTATCCTAACCTAAACAGTGTCCCAATATACACAGTGTCCCAACTTATAAAGTGTCCCAACCTACGCAGTGTCTCAACATATACAGAGTCCCAACCTATTCAGTATCCTAACCTATACAGTGTCCCAACATATACAGTGTCCCAACCTAAACAGTGTCCTAACCTAAACAGTGTCCCTACATATACAGTGTCCCAACCTACATTGCGTCCTCACCTACACAGTATCCCGCAACCTATTAAGTGTCCGAAGCTACACAGTGTCCCAACCTTTTCAGGGTCCCAATCTACGGAGTGTCCCAACATATTCAGTATCCTAACCTAAAAAGTGTCCAACCAATACAATGTCTTAACCCAAAACAGTGTTCCAACCTACATAGTGTCCCAACCTATACAGTGTCCTAACCTACGCAGTGTCTCAACATATACAGATTCCCAACCTATTCAGTATCCTAACCTATACAGTGTCCTAACTTAAACAGTGTCCCTACATATACAGTGTCCCAACCTTAACAGTGTCCCTACATATACAGTGTCCTAACCTAAAAAGTGTCTATATATATACAGTGTCCCAACATACACCGTGTCCCCACCTATTAAGTGTCCCAAGCTACACAGTGTCCCAATCTATTCAGTATACTAAACTAAAAAGTGTCCCAACATATGCGGTTTCCAACCCATACAGTGTCTTAACCTATACAGTGTCCCACCTTATACAGTGTTCAACCTATACAGTGTTCCAACCTATTCAGTGTCCCAACATATTCAGTGTCTCAACCTACACAGTGTCCCAATATATACATTGCCCTAACCTTTGCAGTGTCCTAACCTATTTAATGTCCCAACCTGGACGACACGCCCTTTTTTAAAAAATTATTCGAGAAATTTGTAATAGGAATTTCCGTTCCAATATTCAGAAATACTTTATAATTTTATTTGAGATGGTTGTTTTATTTCTTTTTTAATTAGTAACAACATATGTTACCATGGACCAGCACTTTTTGCGAAATCATCTTCAGACATAACAATGCGACAATTTTTCTACTTCTTGTAGTCACACAGTTTGGCGCAGCTGGAATAAGCACGACCCATCTTCCCGAGTTAACAGTGTCCCAACCTCTACAGGTCCCAACCTATTCAGTACCCCAACCTAAACAGTGTCCAAACCTGAGCAGTGTCCCAACATATACACTGTCCTAATCTTTACAGTGTTCTAACCTATACAGTGTCTCAACATATACAGTGTCCCAACCTATATAGTGTCCCAACCCACACAATGTTTCAACCCACACACTGCCCCAACCTACACAGTGTTCCAACCTATACAGTGTCCCAGCCCATACAGTGTATCAACATAAACAGTGACCCAAGCTATACAGTGTCCCATTCTGAACGACACTCCCTTTTTTAAAAAATTATTCGAGAAATTTGTAATAGGAATTTCCTTTCCAATATTCTGAAATACTTTATAATTTTATTTGAGATGGTTATTTTATTTCTTCGATGTTATCTTCCCGTCCTTTAATTAGTAACAACATATGTTACCATGGACCAGCACTTTTTGCAAAATTGCAAAACTTTTTGCACGACCCATCTTCTCGAGTTAACAGTGTCCCAACCTCTACAGGTCCCAACCTATTCAGTATCCCATCCTAAACAGTGTCCAAATCTGAGCAGTGTCCCAATATATACACTGGCCTAATATATACAGTGTCCCAACCTATTAAGTGTACCAATCCACACAATGTCTCAACCCACACACTGTCCCAACCTACACAGTGTTCCAACCTATACAGTGTCCCAATATACACAGTGTCCTAACCTATATAGTGTCCCAACCAACACAATGTCTCAACCCACACACTGTCCCAACCTACACAGTGTTCCAACCTATACAGTGTCCCAACATACACAGTGTCCTAACCTATATAGTGTCCCAACCGACACAATGTCTCTACCCACACACTGTCCCAACCTACACAGTGTTCCAACCTATACAGTGTCCCAACAAACACAATGTCCTAACCTATATAGTGTCCAAACCCACACAATGTCTCAACCCACACACTGTCCCAACCTACACAGTGTTCCAACCTATACAGTGTCCCAACATACACAGTGTCCTAACCTATATAGTGTCCCACCCCACACAATGTGTCAACCCACACACTGTCCCAACCTACAGCGTGTTCCAACCTATACAGTGTCCCAACATACACAGTGTCCTAACCTATATAGTGTCCCACCCCACACAATGTGTCAACCCACACACTGTCCCAACCTACAGCGTGTTCCAACCTATACAGTGTCCCAACATACACAGTGTCCTAACCTATATAGTGTCCCACCCCACACAATGTCTCAACCCACACACTGTCCCAACCTACACAGTGTTCCAACCTATACAGTGTCCCAGCCCATACAGTGTATCAACCTAAACAGTGACCCAAGCTATACAGTGTCCCATCCTGGACGACACTCCCTATTTTAAAAAATTATTCGAGAAATTTTCAACAGAAATTTCCATTCCAATATTCTGAAATACTTTAAAATTTGATTTGATATTGTTGCTTTATTTCTTCGATGTTATCTTCCCGTCCTTTAATTAGTTACAACGCATGTTGAACACATATTTGCTCACGATGTACACATCGATTTTCTGTAAGTAATCACTGAACCATTGAGAGTACACAAGGTATAAAGAAGAGCCCTCTGTACAAAAAGAAGACCCAAAAATTCGAAATCACTGTCGATCTTGGCAGGTAAAAAACCCACGCGTCGAATCGACAAGAGTCTTGGTTTGGAAATGGAATGGTATACATATATGTTGTAT
>JAAAKG020133268.1:0-37122 GCA_010014905.2 Druon quercuslanigerum
CCTACCGAGTGAGTCACGCCTACCCCGAAAGGGAAACGGCTTAATGGTGTAATAATAATAATAATAATAATAATATTATTAAAAAATTTTATGAAATTTTAATCTGTGTCTAATTTATAGTACCAAAATTATCTAAGTTTCACAAAGTAAAATGATATTACTAATACACATATTAATAATATTAAAATAGGTTAATTTAAGTAGAATTTTGAAAGTTTTAAAGTAATTTATTTATAGTTACTTAAATATGTATAATGGTTTAAGGTTATTCTCCATAATTATAACAAATTGGGTATGATGAGTGTTGTGATCATGAATCATAATCATGAAGAATAATTCTTTTTTATTAAATTTTTAGAATATGTCATGGTGCGTGACTCTCAAAAATAATTAAGTCATAAAAAAATTATGTAAATTATGATGCAGTAAAAATATAAAAAACCAAATAATACTAAGATATAAGTATAATTACGATCTTCGGTAAATGGAGTCCCAGCTCGGTTTTCGGTACTTAAGATTTTTATTTTAGTTTTCCTTTGATACTTTATTTAGTTCGAAATGCGGAATTCCTTTAAAATCAATTTTTTTTTTGGCTTTCAGAAAAATTTTCTACTAATTTTGTTTGGTAATTAAAGATACTAAACCGAATACTCATGTTTTCTATGTTATTTATATATCATGCATGTTACCATATATTTGTATAAAATAATTGAAAACAAATTAAATAATTAAACTATAATATAAATAAAAATAATTTAAAAAAGTTAAAAATAGTGCAGATAATTTTAATGCAATTTATTATAATTGACTCTTAAGTTTCTTCAATACTTAACTTATTTGTAAACTATATTGCCGCAATGAAATTTTTCATTTTACAAATGAAAAGAAATGTTACCTTTAAAATAATTTGTTAATTAAAAATCACACTTGTAGAAAGAAAACGAAGATATCTGAATTAATTTAATTTTATTTGAAAACAAGATTTTTAATCACCGAGATATTCTGCAACTGCAAGTGTAGTACCTGCCTGATTTGAATTGGATTCGATCTATGACATTCTTTTAATGTTTAAAAAATCTTTACTTAATTATAAATTCGTCCTTGTAATTCAAAAATAGTCTATTTGCTGTAATTTTTCTACAATAATAGCAAAATTAAATAATATATGAAATAATGTATAATTTTATAATAACAATAATTATTATTATTAATAATTTACTTGAATAAGCGACCCCTTTTAACTAAAAAAGCAGTGAAAGTGACACAAAAAACGTTGGTGCAACATCAGTCAGTGCAAGACCATAATACTAATAAAATTCATATATTGTGATGATGCTTAATTTAAAAATATTACAAACATGGTGACGTCAGTTCATAGAAGTGCGTAACCTAATTAATTTAGTTTAAACTGACTATTATCATATGTAAATATCTCAGAAGATTAAAATTGACGTCTCTAGTGGAAAAAATAAAGGCTTTCGAAAGGATTCCATTAGCTAATAAAGCAGTAGAATGTTTATCAGATCCATTATCAATAAAATTTCTAATTAATACATTAATCAGTTTGTCGTCAAATAAGAAAAGATGAGGATTGTCTGTACTCTGCTATTATGCTTGGCCGTTATTCTGAATTTTATTGGTGAATATAATAATATAATGTATCTATTATTTAGGTAACTATTCCTTGAAGCTCTAAACAAATCAGGAGATTTTTATGATTTCATGAGCATAGAGAAATTTTGCACGTACGAACTCGAGGGGCTGCTCACTGAGAAATTTAAAAATAATGAAACTATGAATGTGTCAGTCTAAATTAAATTCGCATAAGGAGTGCTAGGATTTCTTTGATATTGCTAGGATTGCCTAGATTTCCAAAACATCTTAAGATCGGGACAAGAAAATCCGTTTCAGTGCGCTGGAGACATCTCACTGACGTGGCGGCCGTGCACAAACATATGGAACAAACCATTTGCATACAACCTGCCGTGCTGCTTCTGCCTGAGCACTGACGCACACACCTACATTGCTATTCACTCCAGCTACTCTATTACTGATCGTGCTGATTACGATTTCGTGTCTCACTCTCCTCGCCAATATCTTCAATGCCTGTATTCAACTAGGCTACTTTCTTGACTCATGGAAAGTAGCCCACATTTTAGTCTTTCAGAAAAAAGGCAAGGGCCCATATCATCCAACCAGGTACAGGCCCATTAGTCTTGTTAATAGAATGAGCAAAATTTTCAAAAATAATACTCACACGCACAAACTGTTACCTCGAAGAAAACAGCATCCTTAAACCGCAACAATACGGTTTCAGGAAAGGTCATTCTACGCAGCACATGATGCTTAAGTTAACCGAAGCCATTAGCTTAAATTTCAATCGAAGAAAACATACTAGAGCTATTTTCTGCAATGTAGAAAAAGCTTTTGACAGTGTTTGGCATTTGGTACTGCTCAGAAAACTAATAAATTACAATTTCCTAAAAGGGCTTATCCTCCTTATAAGCTTTTATCTTTCTGATAGAAAATTCTTAGTCAAAATAGGCCATACGCTCTCAAAAGAGACACCGATCGGAGCGGGTATGCCCCAAGGCAGCATACTAGGACCAGAGTTTTTTATTATTTACGTAAAAGACATCCCTCAGGTTTCCGAAGTTTTAATTAGATTATATGCAGGAGACACCGCGTTATTCACTTCCTGCTGGTCCGCTCAAAAAATTTTTAAACTTCTTAACAAAGCTCTACAAGTCATCGAGGCTCGGGCTGAACTCTGGAGAATAGAAATAAACGTATCAAAGGCAGAATCAATTCTTTTCTCTGTGAGAAGACCAGCTAAAATTGATCCACCCAAAATGTTTAACGAACCAATAGAATCGAAAAACTCAGTAAAATACCTAGGGGGTAAACTTCATAAACGTCTTAATTAGAAGCAGCATATCCATGAAACTAAAGGGAAAGCTCTCGGGGTCCTCTCTCCCTTAAATCCTATTAATAATAGACACTCGAGTCTTAAACCTGCATATGGACTCCTGATCTACAAAATGTTTATCCGATCAATCATAACTTATGCATGTACAATATGGGGAGGAGCGTCAAAAAGTAATATCAATCACATTGAAATCATACAAAATAAATTTCTCAGACGTATCACAAAAACCCCCAGATATACTAAGAAATCTGTCCTTCACAGAGAATTTAATTATTATACATTTCAGAGTACATCAAAGAAACCGCCATTAAATTCTACGAATCTGCATCATCATCACCTGTTGAACATATTTTCTCTCTAGGGAAATATAATGTTGATCCATTTCGCAAACACGCGATGCTAAAAGACTTTCTCATGAAATAAGTCACCAAGGTCGAGGTGGTTCTGCCACCCCCGACCTACTAGCAACTTTCGTTCTTTCGACCCTCAACCCCCCCCACCCTCCTCTTCTTCTTTTCTCATCTTTTCTACTATAAAATAAATTAACAGATTTCTGTGGGTTTTTCCCGTCTGCGGGCTTTTTCCCACACAATTAACGTCAATTTTAATTGATATCATGTCAAATCTCTCTCAGATTGTATAACAATTTCCAAACGGGTAACGCACAACAACTTCTTCTGGTTCGATCGTTCTTCGGAGAGATCATTAATCGTGAGTGCGCGACTGGCGCGGCTTCGCCGCACTAGCCGCCCACTCCCATTAATTGCTACTTCCACCTGAGCACTGACGCACACAAGTACGTCGCTCTCTACTCCAGCACGCAACGACCTTGGCCAAGTACTGCCGCGGACCACAGCAGCACGTAACGGATTTTCTTGTGCGACCACCTTAACTGAGCTAGTGTGTGTATCAGAAACATGTGATCTTGTCAATGCATTAATGTGTGAATGCTCCACGCTTGGGAAAAGATTACCAAGAGATATAAGAGTGCATCAAAAAGTTGTCCTATGATTTCAAGTGCGTAGAGTCGAAGCGTAAAGAACTTTAGGTAAGGCATTGTCTATTTGAGATTATATACTGCCAGGGGTCACTCCAGGGTGGGTGGGGGGAAATAAAGTAAATGCAGAATAATATATGAGCGAAAGAATCGGAGTATAAATTTTTTAAAAGGCAAACATTTTTATTTTGCATGTATATATATCCTTATAGTAATATTATGACGCCTTTTTCTTCTCCAGATAAAAAACTTGTAGCTTTGAACATTCGAAGACACTCGGAAACCTTGCTTTGCATAATTCTAAATTCTGTTGTATTTTTTATTTTAACTAATAATAATCCTGCTTGTTTCTTAAATTTTTGTTAAATTTGGAGCTAAAGTACGTAAGTTGTTCATAATTAGACTAATCAACCGCCAGTGTAGAACACTTCTTTAGAAACTAGAATTTTTTTAAGTCGTATTAGCGCATCAATATAAATATACAATATACATTTAGATATACAATGCGCATAACATGCTGGGTCGTTTCTACACATCCGACGCTCGAGTATAGCCCAAAACTGCCCCCCCCCCCTCCCGCCACTAACCCAAAACCCTAGTGTTTTTATTGTACATAGAAAAAATAATAATCATAGTATTTCCAAAAATAATTACTATTCTAATTTTAAATAGTTGATAAAAATTAGATAAATAATGACCTACACATTTATTATTGCGTAACATTTTTCTACATCTAGATTCGAATGCTGTAACATCAGAATTACTACGATAAGATAAGAGAAGATTATGTGCCAAATAGCATTCAGCAACTGCAATATTACATTTTGCAGAATTATATACACCAATATTTAAACTGTGGGTAGATTAAGAATTTCAAAATAGTTTTAGGTTAATGTTGAGTATCTCTTTTGAACACCGCCATATTTCTTTAATTTATTTATCACCACATGCGCATAACCAAGCATAATTTGGTAGTGCTTTTCGGGTATTGTCAATTTTGTGGTGAGTGCCAATGTCAATTGTGATATCACATTTTTGACAGAATATGCGTACTATCTGACGCTAGAAGAGCTATAACCCCGTCTAACGTCTTTCTTCAGAGAGGTGTCTTTCCGGCCGAAAAAATGAGCTCACTTCTCACTAAAGTGGTCCAAAAATGCATGGCAAATTTTGTTTCATGCTAGAGGCAACAATCGCCCCATTTTATTCCAAATACAAAAAGGAAATTCCTTATATTTTTTAATTTGGTTTTAACAGGTGCCAAAACGAAAGAATTCGAAATTTTAGCAAGAATGAAACACAAAAGTCAATTGATTTTTAAAAAGATACACGCGAGTAATTAATAAAAATATAGCCCAGGAAAAGCTCAATTCTAGATCACTTAGTTCATTCGAGTTAAGAAAAAATAATCGCTAATTTAAAAATGAAAATCGATTGACTGAATATATAAGAACTATACTAAGAAAAAATAAAAACAAAAAAAGTAGCAGTGAACGAAGTGCACCTCAAACAGAAAAGTTTAAACTAAAAATAAAAATAAATAGGGAAAAACCGAATCGCGATAACCGTCAAGTTAACATAATAGAAAACGACTTTAGGCGGCTCGAGCAGGAAAATGAAAATCGGCAAAGAGAAAGTTAATTAACAGAGACCATGAGCCATACGTTTAACACACCCGGGTCAAGACGAAGCGATAGGTTCTGACAAAATTTAAGAAGAATGGAATGAAGACTCTTAAAAATAATCTCTTTTTTAAAAATAAAGTAAGAGAATATAAAAATGTGATTCACGTAAGTCAAAACAAAATCTACAGTTACGGAAAATAATTGCCTGCAAGACGATAGTGGATGGTCAGATTAAAGTCAAACCCAACGTAGGGACATATACACACACAACACAGAAAAAATGCGGATTTAAAAAAGGATATCACATTACTGATTTTGATATCCTTGATAATATTGTTGCTGTTTTGTCCGAGGAAGCTCTTGAGTGTCGCCGTGTGACAAGACATAATCTGAATTTATTAGGCGATCTTAAAAGGAATTTTATTTAAGTCTGTATTGAGGACAAATTTTAAAACTCTCTGAAAGTAAAGAGAAAAGGTAGAAATCAGGAAAATATTAAGAATAATCCAAATAAGCAAATTCAAGATGGTAACGATCATACTCAAAATAAAAACAATACAGACACCAAAAGCAGAATACCGGAACTGCTAATGGTTACTCAACTCAAAAGTGTGAAAGCGCACATTGAAGGAGCAGAATGTAGCAAACTTTAATTGTAATTATAAAAAACGGCTATCTATCGATACTCTTGCCGATTTCAATAGATAAATTTCAGAGGCGGTTTTAGGAATCGAAGATTACGTCTTATGTTAGGCGGTTATTATTCAGACGGAGCATTACCTCCAAGCTAATCGACTTGACATCCTGAGGCAAGCAAGGGAAGGTGGAAGAGTCTACATCACCATCCTTGCGACTCAACTTAACCCGAACTTGCAGGCAACCTGTACAACTAAGGACCATAAGTATAACGAGCTAAGGCCTGAAGTAAAAACAATTTTGATTTCGGCTACAGGCGATGTACACGCAAGATGCACTGAACATTTTAAACGTACAGAAGTCAGTAAGGTACCGACAAAAGCTCAAAACGCTTTTTTAAGAAACACACTTTGCTTTGTAAGAAACTTTCTCGGCCATCGGGAAGCAAGCGACTAAAAACCTGTGGATTTTATATTGATTTTACTGTAATAAATGTGTAGTGGCAAATTGTCGGACGTCCATATTAGTTTTTGATCTAGAAGTTTTTACAATAAAGAGTAATGTTTAATAATGATATTATGTACCCTTATTGCATACGATGCACCCTCCTTCCCTTTGACTTTTTAAAATGAATTAATAAGAATGAAAAAACAGAAAAATTTTGAGCACTGAGAATGTCTTTTCCATTTCACACATTCGTAAAGGCTGGTGATGCTTCCGACATATCCTCCAGCCGAAGACTGGAGTGATGTCTAACGTCACCGAACGCGCGTGTAATCGCGGTACAATCAAGTGCTGTTTTCCAGAAAAAAACGGTTATTCTATCTATTTCAGACAAAGTATCGTACGCACCATGGCAGTAAATACTCTACTTTTGTCTTTGAATAATTAAATGGTAATTAAACGTATATGCTGCAATTTATAAATATTACAGTGCAAAAATTTGGTTCCTCGTGGATTATCAGATCTTTTTTTTTTTTTAATGGCAGTTTCTCAAAAGCAATTGAAATGATCTCGAAATTTGCCGCCGTAATTAGTGAGCTCATCAGGCGTGTTTAAAATAATTACAATGTAGTAAAATTATGACAGTGAGTTTAGGAAATATTATTTAAAATTGATAAAACCGAACAAATACTTTTGGTTTTTTCCTGATTGTATACCTGACTAAATTTGCATTGAACCGATGAGATTTTTCATGCGACTTGTCGAAATAAATAAAGTCTGATCAAGTAGTTAAACGACTAACGCATGATGTATTAAATAAATTAGAGGAATATGGATCAAGCGGATCAAAACTTGCGTTTTAAATCTTACTGTAGACGACTGTAGGTGACTTCTTCCTTATAATACAAAAGGTATATAATTTTCTTGCGGCTTTATTTAAAAGATGGATATTCTGTTGCAAGTATCTTTCGAGATTAAAAGTAAAACCGCTACGAGATACACGTTGGTCCAGCCGTACAACAGTTACAGTAAAGTGATTGCGTTATCAAATAGACGAAGTTTAGTATTACGCATAGCCGATAGGCTAGCTCCTGTACGGAAAGAGTTTGATAAAATTGAAAATTTTTATAAATTGTTTTCAGTTGCAATGCATGAACCATGCGACCAAATATTTATGTTCATAGGGATTCGGCTGAATTTTGAGTAATACGAAACTGCCGGCGGGAAAGTTGTTTAATAAGGTAATTTACTTTTTGAGAGTGAATATTCTTTCTGCAGAAAAAATTATTTAAATGTTTTATATACAAATTCAAGAACAAGAGTAATTTTTGGTAATTTAAAATGATTATTTGTTGATATGAATGGTTTTGACAAAAAATATAAGAGAAATAATTGTTTAATTATATGTAGTTCTAATTTTATATTTACTGCGAAAACTGTGAAAATGTCAGAAGCTACAACTTTCTTTGCAAAAAAGATGTGTAATTTAATTTTCTATAAGGATATATATTTTTCAAATGCAATTTGTTTTAAAAGTTTTCATGTGCGACAGGTGCTGAACGAGAAAAAATTATAGACATTTATGGAATTCAGGTTTTTAATTAAAACCTAATTTAGAATGCGTCATGTACCAACATAAAATTGTGTAAATATTTCAAACCAAAAATGAATCATTTGTTTCTTGTTTTAGACTTAAGTTCACAGTCCAAGTATTTGCCTGATGATGCCCCTAATCCTGGTTTGCATGGCTGTGAAACTTCTTCTTCTCCTGGCAGATATTATTCAGATACGAATTATTCTCTTTCCAACCCTGATTATTCTGCCAGTTTTGGACCAATGATCGAACCACCTCTTCGTGACCGGTCCAGATCTCCTACTCTCAGAAAAACTTTTCTCAGTGTACTTGGATATAGACTTGAAGATCTTGCATTTATTCGTCTTATTCCCTTCCAGACCCCGAATCGGATATTCGAACTCCGAAGATATGTTTTTCCTCCAGATAAACCAATTGGATTAAAAACAAGAAAACGTTACCTGTCTCTATTTCCAATTGGAGAACAAATTGTATTATCAACGTCCAGTGGCGACATCTGTGCAATATTAGACAAATCCTTATGTAGACACACGGTTCTTTGTGGAATATTTACATCTGTTTCTGGGGTGTCAAGACGGGTAAAAATAAACATGAATAGCGGCGCGATTGAGAAATTGTGCACAGAAGAAATTAAGGACTGCCCAGTATCCTCCCAGGAACATATAACAAAGAATTATGGAGTATTACGTATGTATACCACAATTCTTCATTCCATTAATAAATTTAGAAGAAAAAAAAAATGTGCGTGTCAGTCAAATCTGGTGTTTGCGCTCGGTTTTTATGTTGATGCTGAGCTTATGCCCAGACTTTTTCAAGAATAACTGTTAATTATTTAAGTTTAAAAATAACTTTTCACATTTGCAATTGATTTATGTAAGTTATGACCAACCAAATAGTATTTGAAAATTTTAATGTGAAATTACCATAATAACCTTTTACTGCTAGTTGCTTCCTCAACTTCAAATCTCAGTCCCAGACTTTCGCGAGAGGTATGAGCGACCAGAAGTAGAACTTAAGCAAAAATGTAATCCTGTATTTCTCGGTTTAGGATTGCCTGATGATGATCCTAATCATAGTGTTCATCGCTCTGCACCTTCTTCTTCTTCTAATAGTAGACATTCGCGAGACACGACTTTTCCTATTGCCACTTTTCATTCTTTTTACCGATCTCCACCATCTGCCGAACCACGCCTTCGTGACAGCTCGAAGTCTCCTACTCTCAGGCAAACTTTTTCCAGCGTACTTGGATTTAGATTTGAAGATCTTGCATTTATTCGACTTATTTCACACAAATAGCGAAATCGGGTATTTTTACTTGAAAGATACATTTTTTCACCGGTTATACCAATTGGTTTGAGAGCAAGAAATTATATTCTGTCGCCAATGCCAACCGGAGAACAAATTGTATTATCAACGTTCAATAGCGACGTCTGTGCAATATTAGGAAAAACGAAAAGCAAAAACACGATTCTTCGTCCAATATTTACAAATACTCTTGGGATTTTAGGACGAGCTAAAATAAACACGAATAGCGGCATTGTTCAGCGGAATGTCCAGTTACCCCCAGGCAAAAAATTTCAAAGAGTTATACAGTATTGCGTGTGTAAACCACAACTTTATCACACAATTAATAAAGTCCTAAAAACGCAGTAATAATTTTCGTGCTATATATGTTCTTTCTTAGGTACTGAAAACATTTGTATTCCTTGAGTTTTTGAAAATCTACGTAATTGAAAAATATATACATTTTGCGATTAACTTATATTTTTTAAAAATGTTTCATTTGCGGATTCCAAAGCCACAAAACAAAAGAATACTATTCAATTTGAAACATCTATAATTATTAAACTAATTTCATTTTAAATCTTGCAAAGAAGTTCAACTTGGAAAATAAAAATAAATATGGTAGCACATTAACGGAAATCTGTATTATTTGGGGAGTCGATTTTTATTAAATTATTGTAGTTATACAGTGTCTTTTTATTTTTTAGAATTTTTCGTACAAATCAATGCAAAAAAATTAGCCCAATATGTCAATTAGGCATACTACTCTACTCAAACTACTTCATTGAATTAACATCCCTCAGTATCATAAATCACTTTTATTAGAAGTATCCTTTGAAATCTTAATTTTCAAGTGAGTTTAATGTGTGTTTTAAGAAATGCCCATAAGGCGCAAAGATATAACGTATAACAACCAATTTTTTGTTTGAAGCAAAACATCATTTTTTTCAATCTTAAATTTAATTGTATATCTTTTCATATATGTTCAAGTGTTCCACTGTTTTATAGATTCTCAAATTTAGTTAAAAAGGGCCTAAATGAGTAAAATAACTACACCAAACTTTCGCTTTTAGTCAAGTGTCGGGGGTTGCCTTCAAGTAGCTTTAGAATGATTTCATTGGAATGATTTTATTGGATTCGGTTTTTGCAAACTGCAGTAGGGTGGGGATGGTGTATTTTTTAAATTGTGTTTCTTTAAATTTTAAATTTATCTCACGCTTTAATTGGTTAACGCATTTTCAGGTTAATGATCACTAATTTGCAGGAGCTTTGACGCTTGAGAGATTTGCCACGGACTCGCTTAATTATTCCCTCTTTCGACAACCAATTTCCAAATCAAAAAAAAAAAAAACATTTTTTGGGGCTTTAGCCACCCATTTTAATTAGATATATTTAAAAAAATAAAAGTAGTGTATTTAACCATAATTAAGAATTATTAGCAATATGCCACTATTATTCCATTTCTTAGCGCAATTAATTTTTTTTTTGTGTTATTGCTGTTTAGATTATTTGGTCGTGTAAGTGATATACTGACTTGAACAATAAATCTAGAATATGTACTAATAATAGTTGCAAATTAGATAATGCTTTGTCTGCCTCTCTCACTCACTACCTCACGTACTCACTCACTTGCTCACTCATCTACCTACTCACTCCCTCACTCACTCACTCACCTTCACCCTCACCCTTGCCCTCGCACTCACTCTCTCTCTTCATCTCTGTTACTAAGTCACTCAATCACTCAGTTACTCAATCACTCGGTACCCTCAATTACTCATCAATTTCTCATATCTTCTTCATGCTCGGTTTGCGTACTCAAACGGTTTACCATCAAACTTTGATGCCGTGTACCGTCAAAACGGCGCATAGAATTAAGTTTTGGCATTAACATATTTTATACAGAATGAAAATATGTTCCAAATGGCCATTTTCAATGTATTTAGTACGGGCTCCTTTGTATTTCGCTCCAGGTATTCCGTTTTATATAATAATATATCGATTTTCATTTTCATTTTCAGTAGTTTAGAAAAGTGCAAGTAAGTGAATATTTATAGCTTATACTCATTATTGATTTCCTGAATTGGGAAAAAACCACTTTACTCGTAAAATGCACAACACAATTTTCATAAATGTTGGTAATTTTTAATGTAGAGTGATCTTTTTGTACATATTTGCGGTCACCCTTAAACCGCACGATAATCTTGTGCACGTGCGAGCATCACGTCCGTGCGATATGAGGCCTCAAATGCGTCGCATAATGCTGTCACTAAATGACGATAAACCCTTATGAGATGCGCGCATTTTGCATGCGATATGATTGGGTATTATTATCTGGGTACTTTATTTTTGAGGTTGCCAATTACGAGAGTCAATTCAGATTTTCGAAATTCAAAATGGCGTATCCAATGTGGAGGGCAAAATTTAATATACTTGTTTTTTGAGGTCGTTGATCACGAAACTTGATCAAAAATCGTCAAATTAGATGGATTATTTACTATACTAGACTGTTTTTCAGGACAGAATGTAAATTACACTAAATGTATATTATATTATAATTATTAGCAACTATTCGACGAATCTGAGTCAATACTGCTAACGTCTTTTTATCATAATATCAAGTCGAAAATTGTAGCTTCGATTTCACCAAACAATTCTAAGCCTTCTTGAGAAAAAAAGGTTGGTTTTCTTTGAGGAAGTGTACGTAAACAAATTATCTTAAAATTGATAAAAATATTATGAGTTGTGTTGAAATTAGGATGAGGTTCATTATTAAAAAAATGTTCATTAAAAAAAAAAACAAATCTTGCTGTTAAAAAATATCTAATTAATGCATTCGTTTTTTAAATTTGTTTATCATATTAACGATACTAATCTTAGGACGAAATTTATTCATCATCATATTGTTTTTATCCAAATTTTTTGCAATATAACTTAAAAAGCGTCGAGTTATGTTCAATTGTGCACAACATTCTTTCGAAAAATAATTTGTTTATGAAAATTTGTTATAGTTATTACATAATTTTGAAACATCTTTAACTGATGTTGCGCTATGAAACTTATGCGATATTAACAAGTTTCTTGTTATTGACGAGCACTGGAAAAGTCAAATAGAAAAAAATTGCCATTTTTGTCGTCATATTTGATCAGTTAATGAAAAAATGAAAGGCCTAATTAAAAATTAAGGTTCAAAAAATCTCTTGTAAAGCTTCTCAGCAATTTTTCTATTTTTTTTTTCTATAAATCAGTCAACATTTGTAGTATGTAGTGTCCGGATAGAATAGTCTACAAAAGGGACGCGTAGGGGCGTTTCATACAATAACGTCCAATAGTGATTAATCCGCAGCTATCAGCTGCGAATTTTTTTACGAATTTTCAGATAAACGTATTTCAGATACTATACAGGTTTTCATTGGACAGAATACTATAGAATAATAAATAAGTTTTGGCATACGTTAACACAATTGAATACAATTTACCTTACATAGTTTTTCACATAATTATTATATATTTATAGAAATATGTTAATGAGATGAAAAGATTGGTGTTATCGATTTAAATTAGGCATACCTTTAGTAGATGAATCAAGTTTGTAAACTTGCAAATCGCCAAATCGAACTGATTTTGTGAACATGAACGTGGCGTGAATATAAGCCACTAGGCTAACTCTGTCATCTGAAACGAACGCAGAAGATCCAACACTACCGACAAAAATACTTTCAATTTCAATAATAATAAATTTTTTTCGACTTTTGACCAGAATTTTTAATTTTCCGACGGGATCGGGAATTGAAAACGAAAAAAAAATTGGCATTTTTAGTTTCGGTTAAAACAGCAAGGCTGCTTTTGTTGAAGCACTTCTGTCTTTAAGACAAAGGTAAATCATTTGAAAGATACATCTGACTTTTTCTACTAAACGAATGCAATTTCCTGTGCTTCATCAAGCTCCTCCTATAGAAAATGCCTATGTCTTCAGCTTCAATCGAGTTTTCGTTGTCTACATCTTCCAAGGGGAGTTCATGAATAGGAAGCTGCTTTTCCACTTCCATTTTGATAGCAGCTATTTCAAAAGCCAAAAGCAATCTGTTTACAGATTTGGAGCGTTTTTAATCTGCTAGAATCTGCTCATTCATTTTTCTGGCTATCGCTAAGTATTTAAGTAAGAAGAGTCTATAATGTTCTCTACTCAAACTTTGCCCACATTTCTCTGCTAAAAATAAAGACGCATGATATCTCTCTTTATATGGTTTGTTTATTTCCGTCGCTTATTTGGTTTCTGAACCTCTGCTCCTGCCTCTGTTTGTATAAGGCCATCCACCTCTGGTGGATGTGGTGGTGTTCGATCGTCAATAGGTTGAAAAAGAACATCAATTGCCCCTACTTGATGGTGTGACGCGGCTTCCTCTAACTGATACTCATTGGCGTCGCTTTTCCACGCCAAATCAACATTTTTTTTAATCTCCATTGCTTGATCTTCTGTGATGTGTAGATTATTCCTGATGTCCTTCACTTTAGCGATAAGATGGCTTAGTGTGACTTTCTGTATATTAGGACACTTTACAGAAAATCTCGTTCCTAAATTGTATTCTTTTTCTATTTTTGTTTCAAAATTCGCACTTTCGTAATAGAGACGCACCAAATCCTCTTTTATTGTGGTTTCCAACTTGATGCCCTCACAAGGTATTTCTGTCGAGGTGTTTGGATGTCAATAGCTAACGCTAGATAAAAAGCGTCCACGTCAGGCACAGTTGATGTTTCACTGTTTACCTTTTGTCGCATGTGTTCTTGCTGACCAACTGTTTAGTAGTGAGATCTGCTTGACCATATCGCAGCTCGCCATCACCACCATCCCGCATGCTGAGGCCCCCAGCCATGGCTCCAGGGTCGCCCCGACGATCCTCAGAAAGCGACAAGCGTGCTAATATCTTTAATATACTTTTCATTATTTATGGGGTTTGGTGTTCTGCTTAGTCCATTTTCTGTTTTTTATCTGCCTGTCTGGCATGGGAAACCCGGTCCGTAGCAGTGCTACCGTCAACATGGCCATCAAAGGCATGAGATGATAGTTCAAGCCCTGATACGACATCAACGCGAAACATCTTCGGTGAGGCGTTATTATTATTATTTTTAACTGAAAACTTATAAAGTGGGCTCGCACTCTGGAAGATCCTCGGTGGTCCATGCGGTGAACACTAGCCTAGCAAGGCAGTTGGTCATCTGCGGAGAGTCGTCGGACCTGTACCTGTAGAGAAAAAGGTTCTCTAAGTACTTAAAGCTGTTGCTCTTGGTTGTTTCTGAACCCACCCTAAACTGTAGGTCCCCCTCCTACCACCAAGTAAGTGTGTCGGAAGTGTGTAAAGGATAGGGAAGAGGGTGCAAGGAAAATGTAAAACCCTTAGGGGACACATTAGAAGCTTCCATCCACCACCTAACTAAAAACTTATATTATCTGATATTTGTTTCCATCTATTAAAAACTCTCGAAAAATTGGAGATCCTGAAATCTGATTTATATATTTACAAAAAAATTAATTTGATCATATGAGATGAAATTCAGCATATTTCTGAAAGTCTATGTTTAAAAGTCAGGTGATTAGACCCTTACATCCTTTTAAGGTTATTGCAAAAACATAATATTTATGGCACGCATATTTCGTGCTCAAAAAATATCTTCGTGAGTTTCTCTCATAGTGATTTCAATCGAACTTAGAGAACGATACTTTTGCTTAAATATGACGTAACGAAATTACTTCCATTAAAAATTTCTCTTCTTGTGCTTGGCTATTATCGTGAAATATATTGGGTGATAAAATTATAATCATGTACCAACTGAGGCTAAAAATATCAATATAGGCCTCTCTGTAAATAATATATTCATGAAAGTAAAATGAACTCATAATATAAAACAATATAAGCTTTTAATCAACCTCTGAATAAAAAAGTTTTGGCTTGTATTATCCTCCAAAAACCTGGAAAGCCTAGCCATACGTAATACCAATTTTTAAGATTTAGAAGAATGCGACGGGAAAGTATAAAATCTTGTAGAGAATAATTCAAATGAAAATTTCTTGTATTAGATATAATGGTTTCAATCACCGAACATCTCCACACGCGTGTCTGAAAACTACTCTTAAAACCAAAATTTTAATTCTTCATGAAGTCTACCTTTTGAGCACTGTATTTTCGTTTTTTCCTTAAAATTATAGATTAACATTGGTTTATTAATCTTTAATTATTTAACGAAATGGAATTTGTTTGATTATTTTTTTCTAATTACTTTTTATTGGTACAGTGCTCAAATTGTCTATTTCATAAGGAATTTACATTTTTGGTTTTAAGAATAGTTTTCAGGGACACGTGGGGGTGTGTTCGGGGTGTAAGACCCATATGTCTGATGCATGACATTCTTCGTTTCTTAATTCTCTACAAGACTATACAAATTATTCCAAAAACTTAAAAAAGGAATTTATCTAAATGACTATAATAAACGATCATTAATTGCCCAAAATTCAATTTAAAAATGTCTTAATTAATAAAAAATTGTATTATCTGCAACCAAAATTTCCTCACACTAAGTATACTGATTATCGTAAAATGCGATCTCATAGACTTTTTACTTCCTAGGGAGTGAAAATAATAGGCTGGCCCGCTTCACATGCGTGGAAAAGGGCTGAAATCATGCAGGATTTATAAAAATAATACTAAAAATGAAATTTAAAATTAATTTCTTGAACAAAACTTGAATAGTATATAGTTTATACTTAACAAATTATATGCAATAAAATATAAATACCTTAATTTATTCATCCGATTATAATTTATGTAGTTCTTTTACTTAAAAAATAATAAAATTTTAATATTTTCCAACCTCTCACTTGTATGAAAGGAAATAAAAAATATAAATAATAAATTTCAAAAATATAGAATAAAAAAGAGCTATGATAGTTTAAACTTTAAGTAATGTATATTACATGTTTACATCTATTTTAAATTAATTTCTTAATTTGTCTGAATGATAAAAAGGAAATTTATTTAAACGGAATTCCGCTTTCCACACTAAATAATTTATTAAAGTTAAACCAAGAAGAAGATTACAAGTACCTAAAACCGAACTGGTCTTCCATTGATCTGGTATCTCAATTATACTTAAATCTTAGTACTAGTCGCTTTTTTTAATTTGTATAGCGTTATAATTTAAATAATACTTTTTAATGATGCTCACTTTTGATGAGGGTTTTGCTTTATTGAATCTTTAAATTTGGTAAGGATATTTTTGTCAAAAAAAAAAAATAATGAGTGTAGTTAATTTTAAGACTCATGAACCAAAAAGTACTTTCAAAATTTAATAAAAACTACTTATTATTTTTAATTAAAATCCATGTTTATAAGACTTATCATACGAAATTCTTAATAATTATTTAGAATAAACTTCAATCCACCTACATCTGTGAGTAATAATAAATAATTTGTGATTTTTAAACTTTTGATAACTTATTTAAATTAAAAAAATAGTTTCGGTAGTAATATGTGAATTGGTAACATCAGTTTACGTTGCGCAACTTAGATAATTTTGTGACTATTAATAGCATTTAGATTAAAATGTTTTTCAGTCTGGGAGAAACGTATTTTCATTGTATATGTGCATCAGATTTCTAAAATAATTAAGTCCATCAGAAAAATCCATCAGAAAAATCCATCAGAAAAATATTAGCCTCATATAAAGGAACTGCTTCTTAAGGATAAAGTAAAACTTAGATTCAATGTCAATTTTGAGGCTGAGTGGGGCAGTCAATCCAGAGTCTCTGAACTATTTTGTCTCTCTCCTCTTACATATTAGAATCGGAAGGTACCGTTTCAGGTTTTAGAAATTCCTTAGAATTACTATCTATAGATTAAGCCTCAAGCGGCGCATTCTATTACAGAATTTATTAGGCATATTTAAAAAATATATATTGAACATAGAGTCTTAACAAAATAAAAACTGGTTTGGTGCGAATTCGCACGAGTGTGCCGTTTAGGGTACAACTGATAAAATTCTCTGATACACCTTATCATATATAAAAATAAAGAATTGAATTATATAAGTTGAAAGTTAAGAATATTTTCCAATAAGCTACAACGCAAAATATAACATAGATTATGACATCGGTTTTAAAGAAATGCGTCATTAAGTTATTTGCAAATAAACTGACTCTTATCAACTGTAAACATCTCAGAAGAACAAATTTGACGCCTTTCATCTATGAGATAACGACTACAGTATAGATTGTGCAATTTAATAAAGCAGTAGATTATTCGTTAACTAAAAGTGTTACATTACATTGTTACATTGAAAATATGAGGATTGTCTGTACTCTGTACTTATCCTTGGCCTTTGTCCTAAATTTTATTGGTGAATATATTAACATGATTGATTCATTATTAGCTAAATATACTTTTAAGTTATGAGCAAATCAGCATTTTTGTGATTTAGAAAGCGCAGAGAAATTTGTCAAGTACTGGAATTTTCTGCACGAGTGTACATTGTATATCAATAACAGTAAAATAATAATTCTTTTCTTAAAAAAACTCAGGATGCATTATATAGTTTGTGGCCTCGAAACAATAGCATGACACAACAGCGCTCTTAGTCACAACATAAACATCTTTAGATACGGCACTGACTATTCGAGTGCATAAGCCGTCAAGGGACGATAGGTGGGGGGGGGGGGGGGGAGAAGCAGAGAAGCGTGAAGCACACAGGATGGGGGTAGGAATTTATTTCTTATTTAATTTTGATTAATAAGCGATAATCCTAGGGGCTTGAGCGCCCCTAGGGCGCGTGACTATTGTTTCTCACGCTATGCGCTCGATACTGAATTTACCTCGCGCTACGCGCTCGGTCTTTACGTATTCTCCACACTTGTGCACAAACTTTTAAAAACTAAAGATCAAAGTATCGGCGACAGTAATTTGGTGATAGTCAATTCTCTTTTGTCAAAACACCTTCGGCTTTAACAAGCACATTCTCATCACGTACCTCGTGCTTTGCACTCGAGTTTGCCCCTATTAAAAAGGAAGTGGTTTCATTTTCTCGTTTAAAAAAAGATGTAAAAAAAGCTTTTTTTATTAGATTTTTTATTGCAAATTCCTTCGTTCTTTCATAACTGTCTTAATTGAATATTCACCTCCTAATAATTCACTAAATGAGTCTCTCAAAGTGTCTAGGGTGGAGAGTCTAGTTATAACAACAGACCCACGAACCTTCGATTAATGAGGGCGGGGGGGGGGGTAGTTTCAAACGATATTCATAGTTGGTTGGTGTAAGATGGGAGTTTATATAGTCTTATCTTTTTATTCCCAAACCTCCGTTAGGTACGAAACTAAAAATATTATTATTGTATGTTTGAGAGTCTTTTAAATAATGGAAAAGCATTAAATGTAAAAATGTAATTTTTTATTTTCAACTATTTTTTATACGGTCGAAATTAGAATTTTTGATTTTTCAAGAAAATTCAAAACTTGTCATGATCATTTTTAAGAGCATTCAAAAAGCAATATTTGGTACCAAAGGCCAATCTAATAGATTAGTTTGTTCAAAAGTTATTGTGCTCACAGGCAAACAGAAATACAAAAAGACATACGGTCACACAGACCACCACACAGACAGGCACAAAGCCAGGCACATTCGTAAAAACCTGTTTTTTCGAATTCGTGGATTTTAAAACGTGGGCATTTGACAAAAACTGGAAGGGGGGGGGGTGGAATTTTACACAAATCTAATACCTTCTCTGTTAAGAGTGTAAAAATAATTTAATTTTTGGATAGTTCTGTGTCTGTTTCCTAGTGGTAAAAAATAGCATTAAAACATTAAAATTATCAAATTTTTTGGAAGCCCACACGCGAGGCGAAAAAGAAATTAACTGACAAAAGTTGTGACGAGAATATGCACAGGCAGCGGGCAAATTTTTGTTTTACTGTTGATGATGTTTTTAGCGATTAAACCGAAACCTAAACATTACATCAAACAGTGACATATAAAAAATTTTTAAACCTTTTTGATATGCACAATTTTTCTATGCTTGTCGTACATAATGCAAAATTCTGTTTTTTTTTTTATTTCAACCAAGAATAATTCTTCCAATTCTAATTATGAATTATTAGAATAAACAGTGATCGATTTTATTAATACACAACGTGTGATGCTTTCTTGAAACGTTCTACCAGCTGAACGTTTTTAGGCTTGACCCAGTTATGGGTTGGGTCAAATCTTTACTGCTTCGGCTTAGGAGTGCTGACGCACTTGCGTCAGCCAGTTTTCAACAATACCTTGTAAACTTATTCGCTTATGATTTAAGATTATATTAAATTATATTGAAATTAAGGGTAACATTATACTATTGCCTAGTCTTGTTTGGACTTTCAAAATACACTGTTCTGACTTTACTGTATAAAGTTATCTTCTATATTTCTTCTTTTTATTGGCTTTCACTTGTGTTAAAGATGGATCTTGGTTTAGTTGTCACAAAACATAAAAATCCTCCAGAGATTTCACAGAAGATTCGAGATCCCTATCTCTAATTTCTTTGTTTATAAATGAGAGCCATTTGCCCTTGCTGAATTTGTACTCGGCTCTCAGGGATAACTCTCTGGCCTATTCACCTGTATGATAAGGACGAGAAATAAAGCACGGCGTCCTGATCCAGCATCCGGTATAACATCGAAATTATCTAAATTGACGAATAAATTAAAAAATTTGACGCATCAAAGCAATTCAGAAGAAAGATTGAATGTTTGCAACTATTCCGCCTGAGCTTAGGATTCTTAGTTTTTTAAAATTCTTTTGTTTTGACGTCCGTTCAAAGTGGTCTGAGGAGGAAACACTTACGTCTGTCTCTTGAATTTGGTGGGAAGGAATTGCAACGCCCTACGTTTTGAGTCACATCCAGTGATCTCTCTTTCTGGGAAAGCATCCCAATTTTTGATGCCTTCCGCATCTAGAATCATGCTCTCCAGCAATTTAAGCTCCGCTGAATTATATATTTTTCCCTCCACATATTAAAGATTTTCTCTTAAAGCAGTTTTTAGAACATTCTCTTACTATAATGAGCAAAGCTAGGTCAGAATAGAGCGGGGCTTATAAGAAACCTCTTCCTTCGTTCTACCCAGATCGATAATAAATGTTAAATCGATGTTACGATGAGATAAAAAAATCCCACAAGCCATGATCTCCGGATTTTTCTTGTCCTCCTCAGCAATTTTAAACACGATCAAATTATTATTTCTGAGCTTTCTGTCCATAGCCCCTATTTTTCGGTCCAGTTTCCGAATCCTTTCATCAGCAGCACTAATGACTGTTAATAACTCTAGAATCATCTTTTAGAGGATATTGCTCACAATTTACCTATTAGAACGAAAAAAGTTTGAACAGCGAATTAATATGCCAATGAAACACCGAGATGGAGCTAATCATGCGTAAAGCATTTCCCCACTGTTGGGGAAAAGAGGATATGTTATAGGTTTTGTCGTATTAGGGCAAACATATCTGGGGTTCATGGACTATAAGTTTAGTGCCTTATGATTTACAGGTTTCTAGATAAATGACTAAGGTTTATAGGTTCGTAGGTTTTAACTTGATAGATTTAGATATTTTAGGCTTAAAGTTTACAGGTTTAAAGTTGATGAGTTACGATATCTATGGGTCATATGTTCTGCATTTTACGGATTTAATAATCGTCCAGTTTTTTGTTTGTTTCAAGATTCATTGATATTGTTTCACGGTTTTTGGTTTTTAGGTTCTTTTTGTTAATTAGACTATGCTTTTTGAGGTTGAATTTTATGGATTTAAAACTTCTGGGTTTGGGGTTTGTGGTTTTGGGATTTATGGGTGTCAGATATATAGATTAAGATTTAGGGCTTAGGTATTTGGGGTCTATAATTGTGGGGCTTCTGGATTGGAGAGATTTGGCTTTTATGGGTTTGGGGTTTATGTATTTGGAGTTTACAGGTTTCGTGTGTATATGCGAGTTGTCTATAGGAACTTTAATACATGCATTGGAAGTTTACCCTTTGTCTGTAAAGGTGGTGCTATTATGTCCGGGTCCAAACGCTTGCGGACAATAATGTTTCAAAAAGGGAAGGGCGATTGCTGCTACCCCCACCCAAAAATTATTCAACCGACTGCCAAATTTGGTGGTAGTTGTCAGTTCTGGTACCTTCTGAATAGTTGCGGTGAGCAGGTCTTATGTAGATCAGATACTAGAGAATCACCTTTACAGATGGCGTATACCAATTTTGGAATGGAGTGACATTTTTGTGTGCAAGAATTTTTAGAATATGTAAATGTAACCCTGAATTAAGAAGACGTAAAGAAAGCTATGAAAGTATGCCAGGACAAAAAATTGAGACGAGAAATAGTTGATTTGCAGCTGACGTCCTCAATAGAAATACCATGGCAAAGCATCAAGGGGTATACTACAAGAAAAAGGAATTTTTGCGTCTGTACTACAAAAGTGCGAAGTTTGAATGCAAAATCGAAAAAGGTTAGAATTGTAGGACGAAATTGGCTAAAAAGTATCCTCTTATAAAGAATCTTACACTAAGAGATCTTGTTGCGAAATTGAAGGATATTAGGACAACTTTTCTCATCTTACAAAACCGAGAATTACAATGGATATTAAACAACAGGTTAATTTGGCGTTGAAAAACGATGGCAATGAACATCATTTAGACGATTCTGCGACACGATCTAGCAGTGGAAACTGATGTTCTGCCTCAACCTGTTAATAATCCAGCACAATTAAATCCTACAGAGGTAGATGGTCTTATAAAAGCAGAGATAAAAGCAAAGATTTATCGACTAAAAAGGAAACAGAGACATCCCAAAAAACCTTCAGGAAGCAAGCGTCTTAAAACCTATGGTGGGGCACATAGTAGCTCTAAAAAGCATCCAGAGGTTAATTTTGTCACCTCCAACGCTCGTGGCCACTGTTTAAATATGGCAGACGTAAGGGACAAGCTCCAAACTAAACCATGCTCATAATTTTATACATAGAACATTACCTCAGGAGGTTTCGATCATCGTAATAAATGATGTTATAACATCCTTATTTTATCAGTCACTTGACTCAGTCCATGGCTATGATGTAAAACTGGGTTCACCAGAGTAAAACTTTGAAAAACAATAATACAATGCAACTATCATACAACTCAAATTACGGGTCTTTAATATTTTCCGAGATATAAGGCTACAATAAGTAATACGTCTTTTGTATAGTTTGCTTGATTATAATGATCTAGTTTTTACTTAAAATAGTTAGTTTATTATGTAGTTTATCTTTTCACAAGAGAACTTCGTCACATAATTATATTAATTAAATAATTAATGGCTTAAAATTTCTACCAGGAACTCTTTTTATTAGTTTTTACTTGAAATATTTTCATGAGATGAACGTGAGCAGGTAAAGGTATACGACTTATACGTAACCCAAATATTTAATTTTGTATTTCTTGTTTCAGAATTAAGTTCACAGTCCAAGCATTCGCTTGATGACGAACATAATCCTCCTTTTCATCGCTATGAACCATTTTCTTCTTCTGGAAGACATTATTCAAACACGAGTCTTTTTTTTGCCAAATCTGAATCTTCATCCAGCTCTCCACCACCTGCCGAAGCAACACTTCCTGACAGATCGAGGTCTCATACTTTAAGTCAAACTTTTCCCAGCGTACTTGGATTTAAATTTGAAGATCTTGCATTAATTCGACTTTCTCCCCACAAGTATACGAATCACGTATTCGAACTCAAAAAATATGTTTTTCCTCCTGGTAAATCGCTTGGATGGAGATCAAGAGGTCAAGTCCTGAATCCCCTGCCAACCGGAGAACAGATTGTATTGTCAACGTCCAATGGCGACGTATGTGCAATTTTAGAAAAATTAGTAAACAGACAGACGATTTTTCGTGCAATATTTACAGGAGGTCGTGAGCTACCAGTTCGAGTTAAAATAAATATAAATACCGGCGCAGTTAAGGAATTGACCGAAGAAGAAATCGCCAAATGTCCAGTGTTCTTTCACGGACAAATCGCAAAGAGTTATGCAGTATCACGTATGTACACGAAAATCTATTACCCCGTTAATTATAATAGATAAAATAAAAATGCGCGCGTCAGTCATCTGGCGTTTTCGCTAGGCGGCTGACTAAAGAATAACTTCTTATATTTACAATTACGTTTTTCTACATTTGACAAATGTTTTTAAAAGAATCTATCAAATTACTCCTATTGTTCAAACACAATATTGTGTAGGTGCCTAAGAAAAACATGTAATCCTGCATTTCTTGTTTCAGTATTAAGTTCACAGCCCGAAGATTTGCCTGATAGAGACCCTCACTCTCCCGAACCACCTCTTCGTGACAGGTCGAGGTCTCCTACTCGCAAGCAAAATTTTAGACGCATACTTGGATTTAAATTGGAAGAGCTTTCATTAATTCGACTTCATCCCCACATCTATCCGAATCGGATATTTGAACTCCGAAGATACGTTTTTCCTCCAGATACACCAGTGGGTTTGAGATCAAGATATGGTATCCTAAAGCCCATGCCAACTATAGAACAAATTGTATTATCAAGCTCTAATGGTGACGTCTGTGGAATAATTGAAAAAGCAGCAAGCAAAATCACGATTCTTCGTCCAATAATAACCTCTATTTTTGGGATCCATGAAAGGGTGAAAATAAACATGAATACTGGCGTGGTTGAAGGAATGACCGCAGAAGAAATCAAGGAATGTCCAGTAACCTCCAGAAAACCAGTCACAGAGGCATATACAGTATTTCGTGTGTAAACTACATATTTATCACAACGATAACACATTTTTTTAAACCTGCGCGTCACACAGATATGTCTCTTTATGCTCCGTCATTGCTCTTATTTTCAAAATTGAAGTTTAAATATAATGTTTTACATTCACAATTACATTTGTTTACATTTCACAAATGTTAAAAAAAAATCTGTCAATTTACGTAAAGCATAACAAATTTCAAATCACTGGATATTGTCTGATATAAAATAAGTTTGATTTAGGCTGTTTAATGTTTAGTTTACTGTTACCTTTTTCAAAAAAATACGGCTAATAATTTTCCCTTTTTACCTTTCGTAAATTATGCGTTAAATTAACTCCCAGTTTTTGTATGACCCACAGTTGTAAAAATATGACCATATTTCTTCAAAGTCTCCGAAGTCAATAACGAAATATTTTGTTTCACGACGTGAATTTTCACCGTTAGCTATTAAAAATACAAGTGGGAAACTTTAAATCTTAAGATAGACATTACTGTAGATAAATGACCTAAAATTAAAAAATTTTTTTTACAATTTTCCGAAAATTTTGGAAATTAACGGTAATTTGATCAATTATGTATGGTGACTTTTCATAAAATACCTCAAAATTCTATTATTTGCAATCAAAATTTCCTTGCAGTTCTCACGGAGAGTGATCTAGTTATCGTGAAATACGAGCTTATAGATGTATAATTTTTATTATTCATAGGCGTCCGAAACGTCTAAAGTCATGCATGTGTCATGAAATACTATTTTTTTAACTAAGCTCAAAATGTCGAACTTTTTGGAACATATGTAGGATAAAATATTTCGCATTTAAAATTACTTGGTATTTTGAACTCTCCTTTAGAATAATTCAATTTCAAAGGTTCACAATTTAAAATTTCTTTAAATAATAATATCAGCTGAGTTCTCTATTAGGAAGCTATCGACGCTTTGAAATACTTTTACACCGGCTCGATGCAATATTTTCAATGCATTTTTTCAAAAATAAGTGAAAATTTCGTCTTCTTGATTTTTTCTAGGAAACCTCTGGTACGCTTGTTTCTTTAGGGAGATATCAATTAAAACAAAAATGTACCTGAAATTCTTTTTTTTTATTCTTTATGAATTTTTATTACAAATTTTCCAAACTTTTTGCGCTGTCTTAATGAAGACGATACATACATTAACCGTGACCACAACTCTTCGCAAAATTGATAGAAAACAATAACAAATTTATATAAATACTTGTAGGCAGTCTTCACTGTAAAAATTATGGTTCCATTTTAAACGAGCGTCATTTTTCTAGCGTCCGGTTATTATATTAAATCGCCTTGCTTTATAAAACATAAGCTCTTTAAGGTTGGTGCGAAAACAACAGAACCTGCACCTTTTTTCTCAAGCAAAAAAAAAAAGATGTAGAATTTAGTTTCCTGTAAGAATATGTACTTTTATAAAAAGATGAATTTTTTTCAAAACTCTCCATGCCTTAAAGGTGTTGAATGAGTAAAAACTTAAGGCGTTTATGGAATGATGTCCCACAATTATAAAGAAATTTACAACTCGTGATATAACAACATAAAATTGTGCAGATACTTACAACGGAAATGTAATCCCCTGTTTCTCGTTATAGAATTAAGTTCATAGTCCATACGTTAGCCTGGTGGTGACAATAATCCTGGTTTTCCATACTGTGTACTTTCTTCTTTTTCTCCTGGCAGATATTCTCCAGATACGAAACTTTCTCTAGCCACACCTTATTATTCCGCCAGGTCTCCACCTGCTGCGTCTCCTCTTCATGCCTAGTGCAGTATTATTACACTTGCATTTATTTAACCTGTTTTCCACAACTATCTATCAAATTATTTAAAATATTAAAAATTTCATATTACTGGATATTCTATTGCCATTTAAAACAAGTTCGATTCCGATTTTTGACTTTAAACTCACTTGCTAACTTTTTCAGTTATGAAACCATTCAGTTACTCGGAGGACCCAAAAGTTTAAAAAACGCAAACTTAACTTTTCTGGGCGGCCATTGTTTTCATCTTGATTTGTTTACATTTGTGCAACCAGCTTCAACCCCTAAAAACCACCCCCTGTGCAAAAAAAAGCATGGAAAGGCCATCAAAACTTTTCGCTAGCCCCGAAATGATCCAAAATCGACTTTATGTGGGAGCATTCTTTTCGTCTCAATTTGTTCCAATTTGTGAAAAAACTTGTACCCCTTAAAACTTTGTGGCCAACACTATGGCGGGGCCAGCGAAACGTTTCTCTGTCCCGAAATTATCCAAAATTAACTTTATATGGGCGCATTACTTTCTTCTGAATTTGTGTAAATGTGTTCAGCCAAACTCCAGGCCCTAAAAACTACCCCCCGTGCGCGAGACACAATGGTGGGAAAAGAAAAAAATTTCGCTGGCGCCAAATAATCCAAAATCAACTATATATGGGCCCATTAATTTCGGCTTGATTTCTCGAAATTTTCGCAAGCAACTAAAACCCCTAAAAACTACCCCTTGTGCGATTAACAGCATGGCGGGGCCATCGAAATGTTTTTTTGGCCCCGCCATTCAACAAATTTGAACAAATATCCGACTGTGTTTCATGCATTGAAGTCAACTAGAAAGATATCTGCAAGTTGAGGGCTAATGAATAATACTAAATACAGTTGATAGAACTTCATTTCTTTGTATAACTTGGAAAAAATTATTTTTTACTGTGAGTGTATTTAAATATTATTTTCTATTTTTCAAACACTTTCCAATTTAATAATAATATCGTAAAAATTTGTGTAATTGCCTGAAATATCCGAAAGTGGCAGTTTGCCGATATTACCCTCGTCCAGGGTAAAGTCTGATTTACTTTACCCAGTTATTAATTACCATTGACCTAGCTAGCTTTACCCAGAATTAATGATTACCTAAAACATTTATTACCACCAGTTTTTTATGCTTGTTTGAATCATACGATTTGAAGTTGCAGAATATTTTTGAAAGAGATCAGTTCTTCTATAAAACTCTCTGAGTTTCCGAAGCTTCAAAGCTTATTCAAATAATATTACATAGATAGTGACGTCAGTTTCAACAAAGTGTGTAACGAAATTATTTTCGTTCAATCTGACTCTTATCAAATGCAAATATCCCAGAAGGCCAACGTTAACGCCTTAAATCTTAAAGATAACGACGATAGTATAAATTCCGTAACCGAATGAAGCAGTAGAATATTTATCGGCTAAATTTTTATTCGAATTTCTAATTAATACATTTATTATTTCGTGTTTTTATTAGAAAAGATGAGGGTTGCCTTTACTCTGCTCTTATGCTGGGCCGCTATCCTGAATTCTATTGGTGAATATAATAATACAATATATCCATTATTTTAGTAAATGTTCGTTGAAGCTTTAGGAAAATTATAATTTTTTTAATACGTGAAGAGAACGGAGAAATTCGTGACGTACCGACTGACGTAAAAATGGAATTGTCCGCAAGCGTGCAAATAGTATGTCAATAAATGTAAAATGCACTTATATCCCAAATCTGTACAAGCCTTGGGTTTAGTCGGCACAGCATAGACGTCTTTTTTAATTTCGAAACGGATTAATGTTTAATAACGTAATGTAAAGAAATTCAGATACGGCATGATAATCCAGCTGTAACTGATAATTTTCATCAAGCGCTTCGCGCGCGGCTCGCAAGTTTGAGCGCGCCTGGGGCGCTGTACCTGTTGGATCTCGCTTTTTGCGCTCGATTAGGTATTTATCTCGCGCTACGCGCTCGGACACATTTGCCTCACGCTTTAAAAGCGGTTTCTTTAGGTTTTTGGACTTCGTCCGCTCGCTATTACGCGCTTCCCAAGCTAATTACTCTTTTAGTAAGCCGCATCGTTATGACATGCTTTTAGTTCAATTACATTAGTTTTGCATAAAGAGAAGAACTAATTTATTTAAGATTCTATCGACCACATGGAACACAGCCTCATCAAGACACTCGCGCTTGGCGCTCGACAGTTAGTTTAAAAAAATTGTAAACCTCGCGCTCCCCGCTCGTTTCTGCTCATCGTACAATATAAACCCAAAAGTTTAAGTGCGCTTTAAGTCCCGTGTTATATGTTCTTCGTACACAAATGACTAAATTTCTATTTGATTTTAAATGCAGAATGAAATTCCTTTACTTTAGCGTTAATTTCTGTATCTTTCTAATAAATTATACAATCAGAAAGACTTTTTCCAACTATCTGAAAAAGAAGGACATTTAACATGTAATTAATGTATATATACAAAAAAAAGTCTATTACATTAAACATTACATTAAATATTATAATAACTTTGCAGAATAATTAAAAAATTCTTGATATTAAATTCTTGACCTCGACCCGAAACTGCTTTTTTAGATATTGCAAAATAAAGAACAAATTTTGTCCATTACCATGATTTTATAATTTATTCTTTTTTTTTTACTAATCTTTATTCGCACCTACCCTCATACAGGTATTATTTCAAAAAGTGACCCATAAAAAATTTGTAGATCTTTTCAGCGTGCATAATTTTTGTCAAATGATCATTTGTCATATCTTGCATAGTTTGTCCGTGAAATGAAATTTTTGATTTTTCATTATTTTTTGTGGAATAAAAATGTAAATTTTTGATTTAAAAAAAAATTCAAAAAGTCGTAATGAGAATCTTGTAGGGTGTGCAAAAAACTTTTTTCTCGCCCTGACTTTTTTTCGTATAGTGCGTTTTTTGGCTGATAATGCTAATTTTCGTTTTTTTTGGATTTTGAAAATACCATAACGCCAGTAATTTTTTTTTATTCAAAAAGTCATTGTGATAAATTGTTAGCCTTTTTGAGTACTACAAATAATTACATATAATTTTTAAATCTTGGAAAAAGTGCTGGCTAACAAACTTAAGCTTCAATTTGAGACACTAAAAGAGTATACCAAAGGCCAATCCAATCTATTCATTTTTTTTTAAAGTTATCGTGCTCGAAGCCAGACATACACACAGACATACATACAGACAGAAACATTCGTGTAAGCCTGTTTTACAGATTTAGAGGGTCTCAAAACGTGGACATTTCACAAAAACTAGGAGGGTCAAATTTTACACAAATCTAATACCTTCTTTGATGAGAATGCAAACATTTAACCTCCTAATCATAACCATATAACAAAATCTAAATTTTAATTTTGAAAGAAAATATATATTCTTATAGGAAATTTAATTGCTCCTATTTTTTCTTTAGATTAAACAGTTGTTGCTCTTATCATTCTAAAAAAAACTGTAAAAGCCCGTTATATAACCTCAAATTGTGTTGTATATTTTCATCTCTCGCGAAATAATTCTGCCAATTCCTTAAATTGTTGGTGTAGCTTACGCAGCCTGCGCAAGCAAAGAAAGATCTTGCGCTTTATGCTCATGCTTAAAAAAATAATTCTTAAGGTCAAAACTGATTGAAATGACGTTTTTTAAAAGAAAGATGATCTTTTAACATTTTTATAATGAAAATTCGGTTGGTTAAGAATAAATATTTTCGGTGTGAATATGTACTTCGTTAAACGTAGCCGAATATTTATTTAAAGTACGATAATTATTCATTATTAGAATTAACAGCTATCGATTTTATTATTTGATACAATATATGCGCATAATATACAAGGCCGTTTCCAGACACCCAGCGCTCCCGTGTAGTATATAATTGCAAATTCTCCCAACCAAAAACCCCAGTGTTTCGTTGTTAATAGACCATTGAAAACAGTTTATTATAATTTATAAATAATAAAATAATTAATAATCATGATTATCATATTTTGTATAATAATGAACATTATTATGAATTATTATGCTAAATAAAAATTATAATTATTATTTATTAGTCCGTCCCAATATGCTACATCGAGATTTGATGGCTGTAATATCGGAACAACCAAGTTACTATTGGATAATATTTTATGCGAAATGACAACTGAGGATACGAATTGGAATCTTTTGGTTTTAGAATATAAACACTGTGCTTGATGGCGGGCAAAGAGTTCTTTCTGAGTTTTCATTTTTTTCCATTAACGCATAAATTTCACATTCTGCATAATTCCAAAAAATTCACTAGCTTCCAAACTCTTTCGTCAAACGTACATGCATACAAGTTGAATAATCAGGCGACCCATATTATTTAAGATTAACATTGTTGCACTTAAAAATTGATCACTGTACCTAACTCACAGAAGAAAGCTGGTGTTAAATTTATTGGAGCTTCCATTTTATTGGTCTTTCAATGATCATTTTAGAGAATTTTGAGTCTCATATTTATTCCTATGCAGGCTTTTGTACATCTGGGCATCTAGAGAAATGTACCATTTTAAGAATGAATTTTAGCTCATGCCGAGAATCGTGAAATGCTGAACCGCGCCGTCAGTCATCTGAACATCTGTTCAAGCAGCTTTTTGATTCGCGTTATTAGAGTAAACAGTATTCATTAATCAAACTAATTCAAATAATATTTACCTAATTTTCAGCTTTCGTTCATTTAAGAGAGCGCACGAGTCACTGAGAGTAAAATTATAACTTTAAAATACAAGCTCAAAACTTTAGGTTAGTCATGGCCGTCGGCATTTAAACTAATGCCGGGATGTATAGAAAAATCCATAACCGTATACATAAACAATTAGGTAACCAGGAGTAGGGTAAGACGTTATAGCCCACATGTAAAAAAGTATTTGTAAATATTAGATCCAGTACTATTTTTGAAAATAACTATTATATTCGGAATACTTATTCGGGAAAAATTATTAGATCCAATAATCACCAATACTTCTTTTTCATAAGGAAAGCTTCGGCGGGTGCATACCGAAAAACAAAAGTAATGACTGATCATAAGAGCAAAAGACAATGACAGAAAGTCATTACAAAGATAGTCTGGATAAGAAATTACGAGTCAGGGAATTTCACCGTCAACGTTCTACAGTTCACACGCACACTTATGATCCTTCATCATACATTTGTCAAGTCCAAGCTGGGGAGCATCAGTCTGAATATTCACTCTTGCCTCTAATGATTGCCACGATTACTCGTACTAAGCAAGTCAAAAGGGTACTTTTGCCAAAAACCTGGAAATCGAAAGCACAAGGTAGCATTTACTTAAAATTGATAATAGGAAGATCTATGCTAAAAAGGAATATCTACTTCATCTAGCTTTAGGGATTGTCAACAAATGCACTTCGGAGATTAGAACGGAATTTGTGTAAGAAAAATGCGATGAAGTTTATTTAAAGCGAGGAAAACCGAATGGCATCACCGAACACCCTAAGGTCGTCGACAGAAGTAATATACGAAATCTTGGTGCTGGATAGTCAGGAGGAAGCTGCTGAAAAACTCGGCCCGTACTTTATTTTCAGGTTTGAGAAGAATACATAAAATTCTTCTTATCTTGAGTATTCGCTTCTATAGAACCGGATCAACAAAGAATAGGAGAAAAATTTCCATGAACAGCTTCACGACAAAACGATGCACAGGAAAATAGAGTCAATTGTCGAAAATGGAATGTACCGCATATACTGAAACTTCATTTTCCGGCAGAACGCGGAAATAAGGTTTAAAATGTGTAAATGAAACCCGAATTAGAAGAGACATAAAAAGCCACCGAAACTGAAGAGCTCTTATGAAAAAATGAATGGGCATGAAGAAAGCTAAAGAAATTTACTACCACAGAAAATTATAGTAACAAATATTAATAAAAAAAAGTCTCAGCAGAGTGAATGACTCATGAAATAACAAGACCTTGGATACTAATACACCCGATTAAGGCAGCCCACATTAAGAATTTTCAACACTTCCCCCTTTCCCTGGATCTTCCAGGTCCGCCTGGGACTACGGCGGAAGTGCACAGTGCGCGAGACGGTGATGATTGTGAGCTGCGAGATGGTCAAGCATATCTCACTCATCAAACAGATCTCCAGAAAAAACAACTGCGACAAAAGGTAAGCAGTGGAATATAAAGATCTGATTGAAGCTGATGGTATAGATGCTAGGTATAATGAACATCAATTATCGAATCTACCATGTCCACATCTGCGCACTAATAACGAGGATGGGGAAGCGAAATCCAAGAAAAAAATAGAGCACATTTAAAGGAGTTCTGGTTAAGATTTACTAGAGTTTAGGCATGGAGAACAAACATGATGGTATTGTCTGTCCAGCTAAATATTAGAAATGGTCTGGTTGCACTAATTGAACAGCTAAACTGCAAGGTTCTATCTACGCATTTGAACGTAAAACAAATTTTTTAGAGGTTTAAACTCTTGTATACCGTGTAGGTGTGGCAACTAACAAAACGTTTGGCAGCGGAATCAGGCCTACAAGTGCAATCTTTCCCTCTTGAAGAGATTCAGATTTACCATTAAAGATCAGGTTGGATATGGATGCCTGCAAAATAAGATGTGTCACATCCCGGGCAAAAGGCAAGTGTGGTTTGGTAATGAGATAGGTAAGGCAGGTTAAAGAGTTGATAAGGTCAGGGTGGTAAAGCTTGACTAGTATTTAATGTAATATCAATGTCACTTGTCAATTGTACGGGGATTGTGTAAATTCAGAAGGATAACAATTTACACAAGATACATGTCTATTTATTAGAATAAAAGAGTAGGAAATAAGGTTACAGTAAATTAAATATAAACACTTACGCTACCTTTCAGTCTCGAAAGTGCAAGAGAAGATTGGTAATATCAATGACATCTCCGATAACTTGTAGAATAGCGAAGGAATTCTACCGGGTTTTTTTAGTTGATTTACCACATTAGCGAAAAATGCCACACTGGGACTTCAACTTGTACTGATCAGAGTCGATATTTTACAATAACGTAAAAATAATGCAAATGAGTCATAGTCCTTCCCCGTAGTGGCTGTAGTAGAGTTTAGATTGTTAGTTCCCATACCTTAAAGGTTTTGTTCGGGTAAAAGTGAAAAGCATTTATGAAATTGAGCCTCTCAATTATAACCTCGTTTACAACTCTTGAAGAACCAACTTACAATTGTGTATTTAAAAAAATAGTAAACCTGTATTTTTTGTTCCAGAATTAGGTTCACAGTCCAAGCGTTTGCCCGATGAAGGTCATTATTCTACCAGTTCTCCACCACCTGCCGAACCAACTGAACGTGTTAGGTCGAGGTCTCCTACTCTCAGAAAAACTTTTCCCAGCGTACTTGGATATGGATTTGAAGAACTTCCATTAATTCGACTTACTCCCCACAACCAGTCGAACTGTAGATTCGAACTCCATAGATACATTTTTCCTCCTAATAAACCAATTCGATTAAGATCGGAACATCATGTACTGATACCCATGCCAAATACAGAACAAATTGTATTATCAACATCCTATGGCGACGTCTGCGCAATATTAGGAAAATTACCCAACAGACGGACGATTCTTCGTGCAATATTTACACCAGGTTCTCCGCTACCAAAAAGGGTGAAAATAAACATGAATAGCGGCGAGCTTGCAGAATTGTCCACTAAAGAAATCGAGGAATGTCCAGTATCTTCCAAGAAACAAATCGCAAAAAATTACAGAGTATTACGTGTGTACATACGTTACAATTCTTCACATAAATAATAAATTTTGAAAAACGTGCGCGCCAGTCCGATCTCGCGTTTGAGCTCGATCTTTATGCTTGCCATTCCTTTATGAACAGGCTTTCTAAAATTAATATTTAAGAATAACTTTTTACATTTAGGGTAAAATAATTATACATTAAAAAAATGTTTTTAAAAAAATGCATGCGCAAATCCAAAACCTTTTAGATTCTAATTTTTCCAATTTTAAACGTATACCTTTATTTCAAAAATTTCTGAAATGCAGATTGAACGATAAAACATGTAATTTCTGTTGTTTGCTGCACTTGAATTTTAATATATTGCCACTTAACACTAATCTTTTTAATGTTTAAAAAATTTTGAAACCTAAAGGAGAACAGGAAACAGCTGCCGTCCTATTCAGTTTTCTCAATTTTGTCATTATTATTTTCTTTATACAAGTTGCAACAAACCAAAAATATTTTAATGCCTTATATGTTAAATTAGCATAATAACCTATCAATGTTCTTTTCTCCTAGATTTATCAACTTCAAAATAATTGTTTCAAAAACCGTTAAAGGAAATAAAATTGTAGGCATTTATGGAATTGGGCACCACAATTACAACCAAGCATTTGTTGTTTCAGTCTTAAACTCGCAGTCTCCTGACAGACACTTTCCGGACACGGCTCATTCTCTTGCTACACCTCGTGATTCTGCCAGGTCTTCACCACTTGCCGAGCGACCTCTTCGTGACAGGTGGACGTCTCCTACTCTCAGGATAACATTTGCCAGAGTACTTGGATATAAATTTCAAGATATTCCATTTATTCGACTTATTCCCTACAATCATCCCAATCGGATATTCGAACTCCAAACATATGTTTTTCCTCAAGAATTGCCAATTGGATTGAGAAAAAGAACTCGTATCCTCAATCCCCTACCAACCGGAGAACAAATTGTATTATCAACTTCCAATGGCGACGTCTATGCAATCTTAGAAAAATCATCAAGTAGAAGCACGAGTCTTCGTTTAATATTTACCTCTATTTTGGGGAACATAGAACGAGTGAAAATAAACATGAATAGCGGTGCCGTTGAAGAATTATCCGCAGAAGAAATCGCGGAATGTCCAGGAGCCTCCATGGGTCTGATCAGAAAGGTTTATAGAATATTACGTTTGTAGACTGTAATTTGAGCCAATGTTAACAATTTTCTAAGAATGCGAGCGTCAGATAGATCTCGCGCTTTGAGCTCGGTCATTACGCTTTCCCCGCGTGTATGCATAGAAATTTAAAAATTAAAGTTCAAAAACAATTTTTTACATTCACAATTACATTTGTTTACATTGGATGGCCGCTAGCGACTAAACAAATTGGAAAAAAATTATTTATTTTTAATGTCAATCTTTAATTAATTTTTTGTCTTCCTTATATTTCAATATAACTCAGAAGAAATTTTAGTATAATATTTATCAGATATATAACCCTTGTCATACAGAGTACTAAATTCTGTTAAATTATTCTCTTCAGCTCGGCGCTGTAAATGTCTACTATTCCAGTACGAAAACACGTGTTTTACGCTGTACTAGTACTTTTTGTAGACGTTATAAAATAAACATGCTTTTTTTCGTGCCGAGAACAATGTCTACATCTCGAGCTTGTGTTTTCGTCCCTGTTTCAACTCCGCAAACAGCGACCAAAGTAGCATCGTGTTGACTGAATGGGTTCTTGCATTGCTTTAACCAACAGAAAAAACGAATAGAACTGTGTGTGACAAGGGAAGGGGAGTAGATTGGAGAAGAGCATTCGATTGCAGAATAATTTATAAAATAAAACTCTTTTTTATTAGCAGTCTCGTTATTTAATAGCCAGACCTCGTATATCTATTCCCTGATAAGAAATCTCGAAGCGAACTTATAAATTTAAAAAATAACGTTTCGCCCATAACGACTTTTCTTTTTCGATATTAATACCTGGGTTGTGTCTAGTTAAATAATTCTTGAAATGTTTTAGGCTGTAGTAATTAGTATATTTGATTGTAATTATTTAATAATAAGCGAATTTGAGTTTCATCAAAACTAAAAACAAAAGGTATTAGCAAAGTATCTGTTTTTGTATTTACTTATCTATTTGGCATAAGTTTTTAGAGTTAAATAGCTCGCTAAGGTAAATTGAATACATGAACTATTATATTATATTAAAAATTTTTTGAATTTAGGCCCTTAAATATATTTAGCATTTTCGGCACATTTCTCCGTTCAGAAATTTACAATTTTTATATTATTAATTATACTTTTTAAAATTCAACGAATTTAATTTTAATCGAAAAATTTAAATTACTTAAATTACTTTTTTAAGCATTTCTAGTCATTTCGATATTTAGAGATAGACAATTTTAAAATGTTTACTTATACTTTTAGAAATACAACTACTTTAATTTAAATCTGAAAGTTGAAACTTATAAGAGATACAAATTCAGAATTCCGCGTCCACCGTAAAAAGTTCGAATTGTAAATTTTAAAACGTGAAAATAAAGAAATTATTTAATTGTTTGTTTATTTTTGTTTAATTGTTTTTTTTAATTTTTCAAAAGAAGAATTATTTTTTTAGTAGAGCTTGAAATGTTATACTTTTTAGAACATTTTTGAAATTCAAAATTTCACATTGAAAATTACTTTGTATCCTAAACGTTCCTTCTGAATAATTTAATTTTAAAGGTTAAAAATTTATATATTTTCGATTTTGAATGGTGAAAAATAAAGAAACGTTTATTCATTTTATTTCAGAAATTTTTCTCACAGAAGGTCCATAACTCTCTCCATTTATCAGTATTGAAACTTTTTAATGAAAGCCACAAAAAGTGTTTTTCAGAAACGCACTTTTTTAAGCCTTAAAACAAAGGGAAGTATATAAAGGTGTCATATAAAGTCATATAAAGGTGTAAGTTTTTTGTAATTTTGAATGGTTAGTTGTTGAGTTTCATCGTTTTTTAATAAAACATTAGATCACTTAACTTAAGATTATGATTAGGAAGAACAATTATTTTCTATTTATTACTTATTTAAACCACTTTTAAATACAAATACACAGTTTTAAAATTTTTTTGCCGAATTAACTGAAAATCTTTTCCCAGCCTGAATCGGTGGTTAATAAAATCGAGATCCGACTGGGACGTTTCACGTCAACCGGATCACCTGCGCTCCCAAAATTTGAAGCAACGGAAAAATACGTGCGAGGGCTCAAA
>JAAAKG020133269.1:0-14221 GCA_010014905.2 Druon quercuslanigerum
ATTTATTTATCTTTTAATTTTTAAGATAAAAATTAAAATTTCGGTACTTTTATTTGCAAAATTGAACTATAATATTTGATACTCACAAACTATGTAGAATTATTTTTAAAATGATTATAAAATAAAAGTCCTTTGAAAATTCCCTATTGAAAAAATTTCCAGAATTCAAGATGTTGATCATCTTTTTTCAATTCAGGAAGTTTTTAAATTATTTGTTGACAATTTCGTTTCAATGTCAAAGAAAAGATCTCTCTGAATTCGAATATCTTGTTTCGAAAGAAGTTTAAATTTGAGAAAAGTCTTATGTGAAAAAGCAATATATTATTAATACGGTGTCCGAAAAACTTAAATTTCGAAATTCCCTGAATTTTCCCTGATTTTTTCCTGACCATTAATATTCAAACACTAGAATTTTTCTCTTAAAACGCTTTAAACATAATATTTTTGTATTAAAGGAATTAAGAAAATCCAAAATTAAATTAAATTTTTTTTTTCTCCAAGATAACTTTCCTATCATAAAAGATAAGCGTTTGATGCAAAATGATTCTTTTTACACAAAAAAGTTAAATTTTCGATCCAAAATGATGATCTTTTTAAAACAATAATTCAACTTTTAACCAAAAAATTCAATTCTTTATAAGACTGTATGATTTTGATAAAAAAACGACAAGTGTTCAACAAAGCAGTTAAATTTAGCCTACAAAAGATTATTAAATAATTAAATAATTAAATTTGTAACAAAAATTGCAATTTGTCATCCTGAAAACCTGAATTTTCAATTAATAAAGAATTTATATTCAAAAATTTATTAATGAGAAAAGTGATTTTCAGCGAATTGAAATTGAAGATTCTAACTAATATACGGATTTTCTAAATTAAAGATTTTTGAATCAAGAAACAAAAAAGTCGTACAAATTGTTGAACTATAAAACCAAAAAGAGAATTTTCAATTTTTAGTCCAAAAATATGAAGTGTCAAAAACAGAATATTTTTTTCTACTAAAAAGTTGAATTTTGTGTAAGTTCTCTACTAAAGAAGTTAAATTTTCAATCCAAAAAGAGAAATTAAAAAAAAAAAACAAATTGCAACCAAATAATAATTTTTTTAATTAAAAATATAATCATCAGGAGGAAGTAACTAGAAAAAATAGAAAGAGAAATACAAGTAAAATACATCACTAATAAGAATATTACATTAAGACCTTTTGTTTTAATATTATATCAAAATCCTTGAACCTTTTAGCAAATTAAAATTTTTTATATAATTTTAACCTAGTATTTTAATTTCCAACTAAAGAAAATAATTTTAAATCAAAAAACTGAATTTTAACTGAATTTTTAAAATAAAAATATTTTTACCCAAATCGCAGAATTTCAAAATGAAAATAAATGATAAATCAAACATCGAATAGTTGAATTTTTAAATAAAAAAATTCATTTAATAGAAAACGAATTTTTAAGAAAATAGGTCAATTTTGAGGCTTAGAAACCAATTTTTAATTAAAATATTATATCTTCAACCAAAAAATGAATTTCAAACACATTAGTTAAATTGTTAACACAAGAGATAAATTTTTAACAAAAAATGACATATTTTTGATAAAAGGGATGAATTTTCAAAAACGCAGTTAAATGTTCAATCAAACAGATGAATTTTCAACCCAGAAAATTTCTTTCAAATAAATGAATTTTTGTCAAAAAATGTATTATTATAATTTTCAGTAAATAAAAAAAAACAATTTTCAACCAAAGAAAGAAAATTTTAAGAAAAAAATTAATTTTCTACGAAAAAATATTAATCTTTAACAAATACATACATTTCCAACCAAATAAAAAATTTTAAAACTGTTTTTGACCTATTAATTTAAATTTCAGCATCAAAAATTAATTTGTAGGTAAAAAGATGAATTTTCAACCAAGAGGCTTAATATTCTACTACAGAAGACAAAGTTTCAACAAAATACAGAAATTTTTCAACGCATAGCTGAATTTTAATGTGAAGAAGTTAAATATTAAATGAAACACACGAAATCGTTAAATTTTAAGTTTAAGGAATTCACTTTCACAGAAAAAAAGAATTTTTAACAAAATAGTTAAACTTTTGAGCAGAGCATATAATTTTTAACTAAAAAAATAAAATCATTGACTAAAAAGTATTGAAAATTTTTTTCAGTCAAAGAAATAAATGTTCAAACAAGAAGATTTATATTCTACCATAAATGACATAAGATTTAATCTGGAAATTTCTTAAAAATGTATTTTTTTTTTTTTATTTAAAAAAAGTATTTTTTCGAGATGTGGCGAGACATATTCTTTTATAAAAAACGTAATTTGCGGATTTGAAAGAATTTTAAGGAAATGATAAAAAATGCGTTATTCATATTGCATTTACTGGAATTTTCTTTCTATAATAAAGAGACTTCCGTGAATCATATAAGACTTTTGGTAAAATTTATAACAAAATGTTGGAAAACAAAATTATTTTTTTCCAAGAAAGAATCATTAGTGCGCAGGCAACACGCACAATGTTCAATTCTGAAGCTGAGATATTATTTTTTAATTAAAATATTAAATTTTCAACCAAAAAATGCATTTTAAACACAATACTTAAATTGTTAGTACAAGAGATTAATTTTTAATAAAAAATGACATATTTTTAACAAAAGGGATGGATTTTTAACAACGCAGTTAAATTTTCAATCAAACAGATGAATTTTCAACCCAGAAAATTTCTTTAAAAAAGGATCGATTTTCGTCAAAACATGTTACATTATAATTTTCAGTAAATAAAAAAACAATTTTCAACCAAAGAAAGAAACTTTTAAGCAAAAAATTAATTTTCTACAAAAAATATTAATCTTCAGCCAATACAAACCTTTTCAACCAAATTTAAAATTTTAAAACTCTTTTTGACATAATAATTTAAATTTCAACAACAAAAATTAATTTTTAGGTAAAAAGATGAATTTTCAAACAAGAAGCTTAATATTCTACTACAGAAGACAAAGTTTCAACAAAATACAGAAATTTTTCAACGCATAGATGAATTTCAAGGTGAAGAATACGAATATTAAATCAAACACAGGAAATAGTTAAATTTTAGGTTTAAAGAATTCATTTTCACAGAAAAAAAAATATTTCAACAAAATAGTTTAACTGATGAGCATAGTAGATAATTTTTAACTAAAAAAATAAATCGTTAAGCGAAGATTATTGAAAATCTTTTTCAATCAAAGAAATAAATTTTCAACCAAGAAGATTTATATTTATACCATAAAAGACATAGGGTTTAATCTGGAAATTCTTTGAAAATATAATTGTTATTTTTTTTAATTAAAAAAAACTATATTGTCGAGGTGTGGCGAGACATATTTTTTTATAAGAAACATAATCTGCTCATTTGAAAGAATTTTAAGGAAATGATAAAAAATCGTTATTCATATTGCATTTATTGGAATTTTCTTGCTATAATAAAGAGTCTTCCGTGAATCATATAAGACTTTTTGTAAAATTTATGACAAAATGTTGGAAAACAAAATGATTTTTTTTTCCAAGAAAGCATAATTAGTGCGCAGATACCACTCACAATGTTCAATTCTAAAGCTGAGAAATTACTTTTTAATTAAAATATTAAATCTTCAACCAAAAAATGCATTTTAAACACAATACTTAAATTGTTAGTACAAGAGATAAATTTTTAATAAAAAATGACATGTTTTTAACAAAAGGGATGAATTTTTAACAACGCAGTTAAATTTTCAATCAAACAGATGAATTTTCAACCCAGAAAATTTCTTTAAAAAAGGATCGATTTTCGTCAAAACATGTTACATTATAATTTTCAGTAAATAAAAAAACAATTTTCAACCAAAGAAAGAAACTTTTAAGCAAAAAATGAATGTACTGAAAAAATATTAATATTTAACAAATACATACATTTTCAACCAAGAAGCTTAATATTCTACTACAGAAGACAAAGTTTCAACAAAATACAAAAATTTTCCACCGCATTAGCTGAATTTTAAGGTGAAGAAGATAAATATTAAATCAAATACACGAAATAGTTAAATTTTAAGTTTAGAGAATTGATTTTCACAAAAAAAAGATTTGTCAACAAAATAGTTGAAGTTTTAAGCAAATTAAATAATTGCTAACTAAACTAATAAATCATAGGATTTAATCTAGAAATTATTTAAAAATGTATTTGTTACTTTTATTTAATTTAAAAAAAAAAGTTTATTGTCGAGATGTGGCGAGACATATTTTTTATAAGAAACATAATCTGCTGATTTAAAAGAATTTTACGTAAATGATAAAAAATGTGTTATTTATATTGCAAAAACAAAATGATTTTTTTCCAAGAAAGCATAATTAGTGCACAGATACCACGTACAATATTCTAGTTATAGTTATACAAAAAATAAATAAGTAAAACTCACTTTTCATTTGCATCGCCTCTTTCGGGCATCCTTTACTTTGATCTGCAATAATGCATTCGGTATATTTTTTAAAAAGTCGATCATTATCAATTATTGGTTTTACATTAATATGAGTCCATGCATCAGGATACGCGTCCTCATCTGCGCCAACAACTGACAAAATACCGACAACGAAAACCACAGAGAGGAACAACATTTTTATCAAATTATTTTTTTGTACCTCTGAGAAAGAAAATGAAGATTCTTCTGGTTTCTTTACTTAGAAATGACATTCTGCACTCTGGAGTTAAACTTATATACGAGAAGATTTTGCAAAAAACAAAAAAACCTGTTCGGATGTAAAGACTTGTGGACAAAAAGTGACGATTTACGTCACAAGGGAAATTTTTAATTCTTAAGAATTAAAAAAGATATTTGCAAATTTCAGATGTGTAAAAAATGATAGTTCGAAAAAATAAAATATGTTAGAAAAAATATAAATAGTCCAAGAAGTCATAAGTAGCATTTATAGCGAAAGTTTGATAAACTGAGTTTTTTTTTTAAATTATTCTTTGTCAACTGACTTTAAATTTTTATTTTTTTCTACAGTAATTTTATCATTAAACACCCATAAATGTTTAAAATAATATTTAAAATCGGTTAAAAAAGAATAATCAAAAAAATCAATAACCCAGGTTTAAAAAAATGAATTTCAATTACGCTTATGATTTTTTAGTATAATTAATTTTTTCCTGGCGTATTTTTACCATTAGGAATGCAAAAAATGACATCTAAAAAATATCCAAATTATAAAAATTAGAATTTTTTCAAAAATATTTTGGTAAGGTGCAAAAGTAATGCGTTTGTGGAATAAATACAAATTAATTATACTTTGCCAGGGTCCTCATTCGCTCCTTTTCGATATAGTTCCGTATCCGATTTTTTTGCCTATTCATATTCAAAACCTTTATTTAAATTGTTTAAAGGAAAGATGAATTTTACTCGAAAAAATGTAATAGTTGAACTTTTAAACCAAAAAGAATAATTTAATTTTGAATCGAAAACAGTTAAATTGAAAAAATACATTTTCGAAAAATAGTTACATTTTTACCCAAAGAGATAACTTTCAAACGAAAAGAGTTTAACAAAGTAGTTTAATTTTCAATGAAAACATGAGATCGAAACAAAATATACAGGCTGGAACATTTTAATCTATCGCGGAAAATATCTGAGAAAATACGTCAGATACAGAAAAATGTTTTAGACAAAAGTTGTAAAAAATTAAGGGGGACATACATGGGTACCAATGACCTTGTTTTAGAAGGAGTTTTGAAGGTGATTTGAAGGTCAAACTGATATTTTAAAATGGAAACCCGTAATTTTGACCCCAAATTTTAAAAGAGCGGAAAATTCTAAGTATAAGATGTTGCATTGATCAAGGTTGTTTCAAGGTTAGATGAAAGTCAAATAGGCAAAATTGGCATAGCGAGCAATATCTCAGAATATACGTTAGATACCGAAAAAATTTTGAGACAAAAGTTGTAAGAGACAATAGGATGCATGTATTGTTACCAAAGACCATGAACTTGAAGGTGATTTTCAAGATCGGTTGAAGGTCAAAGTTAATTTTTTTTAATGGACAACACCTCTAGTTATTAACCCGGAGTTGGAAAGGATGAAAAATTTTACGTATGCATTCATCAAGGCCGCCTCATGGTTCAACGGTTCTCAAGATCATATAGGCTCTGAGTTATCATGCTTATCGCGTAAGATTAAGCCTAGAATTACGGATCGAAATTTCATGAACCGCCTTGAATTTTATCTATTGGCTTCACATCATTATAGGTCAGGTACTAATCCACACTAGTACAGAACCGATTATCACCAACATAGTTGGAGCCTCATTGTTTGGTGCGGAATTGTGAATAGCTATCTGATTGGTTCATATTTTTTCGATGACACTGTTAACTAATCTGTGAAAGCTGAATCGACCTACATAATACGCTGTAGAAGCTTCGCATTTTTAATCCATAGAATTGAGGTCATTTTTGCATATTTGATTTTCAAGTGCCCATGATGCCCTTGGCGAATGCAACATTTTGTTTTCTTATCTGAAAAAATTTAATTGGACCTTCAAGCGACCTTGAAACTCGACGTCAAGGTCTTTGGTACCAAAACATGTCTGATATATTTTTCGGTTTCTGACGTATATTATGAGATATTGCTCGCTATGTCAGTTTCGCCTATTTGACCTTCCTCTGACTTTAAAACAACCTTGACAAATACAGCATCTTATACTGAAATTGTCCGCTATTTTCAAATCCGGGGTCAAAAAAAGGGAATTCCCTTTAAAAAAATCACTTTGACCTTCAAATAACCTTCAAAATTGCTTCCAAGGTCAAGGTCGTTTGTAGCAATGCATGTTTCCATTTCTCTCTTACAACTTTTGTCTGAAACATTTTTCTGTATCGGACGTGTTTCATGAGGTATGTCCACCCTGTATTTAACAGTTTACTAAAAACTAAAAAAGATTTCAATTTTAAATCAAAAAGAGTAAGTTTTCTTAGTTTTAAATCAATTTGCAATTTCATTTGAAAAATATTAAATGGTTATCAAAAGTATTTTTTATATCTTAAAAATGTCTAAGATTCTTAAATATATTTCAAACTGGCTCCAACTAATGTTTTTATATCTTTCAACATATTCTTTTAAATCAATACAGAAGAATAAAAAAAAACATTATTAATAGTTCCAAAAATCAAAATAATTTTTTTTTACTTTATTGAAACCTTTTAAAGTTCTCAAAATGCTTCTAAATTTTTTATTTTAAATATTAAATAAGCTACAGTTTATTTAAAATTTGTTGAAATCTTCTCAAGTTTAACATAATCTTATGCAATTGCGATAATGTTCTTAAAAATCTTCCGCATTCTATTTTGAAAGTTCAGATAATTATTTAAAAAGTTTTAAATTATTTAAAAATATTTTCTTTAATTTAAGATTTAAAAATATTAAAAAAATCAATTAAAATTTTTTCCCGAAATATTATGAAAATATTTTAGTATCGTATAACCATTCCAAATCCTTAAGAAGCTGAAAAATTTTATTTCAAAATTTTCAAATATCTACATTTTGTTAAAAATGTTATAAATTATTGTTCAATCTTTTGAAAACTTCTGAAATTTCGTAATATATTTTGAAATAATCCCTAAAAAATTATTAAATTTTGAAAAATTAAAAAAAATTATGTTAAAATATTCTAGATTCTTTGTCGATATAATTTGATATCTATGAGACTAAGAATTAATCTTCTAACGAAATGGTAATTCATTTAAAAAAAATTTCCAATAATCATTTTGTCTGTATCGGTAATTTAAATCATTTTTTAATTTTAAAAAACATTAACACTTAAATTTTTCGCTTTTATCAGTCATGATTAAAAACATTCAGAAGTAAATTTTATCATTAAATTAAATTACTTATTTGCAAATTTAGATTTACTAGATCGATAAGGAATATATACTTTTATTGTTTATAAACATTTTTATTGTTTATATATAGAATCCTTTTGTCATTTTAAAAAAATGTGGTAAAAAGCCGACGAACAGAATTGTTGCCTTTATTATTAAGGAATGATTTACAATATAAATTTTCTCTTTTATAAATAAATGTTTAATATTAAAATTTATCATTTGGAAATTTAAATATCGAAAATTCCAGAAAATTTAAAAAAAACTGAAAACAGCTACTTGAAGTTATATTCACGCAGTATTTATCATGACGTCATGGCCATCATAGGATAGGTTGAAATGTCGGGAAGGTTAGAATAGTTTCCAGATATTTACATGTGAATACGATCTTTTGGAAAAAATATTCCAAACGTAAAAGTAAGATATAAATGTGTGCATAAAATTATTTTTCAATTGTAAAATGCATTTGCGCAATTATGTTTCGTTTTTTGTTGTTTAACTACTTTTTAGTTTCACGAAATCCTTCATATAAAAACAGATAACCTCCATTGGTAGTGTGAATGGCAGCCGCCATATGGAAATGTTAAGCCTTATGTCAAATTTGGGCCATATGTATATTTTGGGCCCTATATCTATTTTTGGTTTTGTGCCAATTTTTGGCCCTATGTCAATTGTGGACCCTATGCCAAATTTGGGCCCTATATTGATTTCTAGGTCTATGTCAAATGTAGACCCTATGTCTATTTTTGGTCCTTTGTAAACTTTGAGCCCTATGTCAATTGTGGGCTAATTCCAAATTTGGGCCCTATGTCTATTTCTAGGCCTATGTCAATTTTGAACCCTATGTCAATTGTGGGCTCTATGTAAAATTTGGTTTCTATGCTAATTTTCAGATCTATGTAAATTTTGGGCCCTATATCAATTGTGAGTCCTATGTTGATATTCAGACCTATGTAAATTTTGGGCCGTATGTCAAGTTATATGTTAACTTATTTTAACCTATGTTAACCTATAATAACTTTCATGACTATATCAATTCTGGGTTCTAGGTCAATTTGGGCCCTATTCCAAGTCTAGGTTCTAGGTCAATTTTGGGCCCTATATCATTAATTTTAATTTCCACACCCTTTTCAATTTCCACACCTATGTCAATTTTTGGGCCCTATTTAAATTTTGGGCCCTATTCAAAATTGGGTTCGCATCTTAATTTTTGGACCTATGTACATTTTTGATCCTATTTCAGTTCATGCACTGGGTTAAAAAGCCTTAATAAAATTCCTGACACTGAAAAATTTCTGAAGAAATACATTCGGAATAAAAAATTCTCGAAATTATAAAATTGCCGAAATATAAAAATCTCGAATTGCAAAATTTACAAATAATAAAATTTTTGACATTGTATAATAGGATCGAATTTGAAAATTATCAAATAATAAAACTTGCCACAAAAAATAGCCGAATTATAAAACCTCGTACTTCTAAAATATACGATTATTAAAAACACAATAATAAATAATTTCAGGTATTAAATCAAAATAATAAAGATAAAATAAGGAAAGATAAAGATAACATAAATAAAAATAATTTTTATCAAAATAAAATTTTGTTGTGTTCAATGTATATAAAAAAATTATTGTTCAAATTTAGAATCACAATAATTCAAAAGTAGGTCTGAATGCATTTTTTTAAATGTTCATAGTATTTTGTTAATTATTGCTTTTTTAATAATAATTTTGTTTTAGCCTTGTTCTTTGGAATTGACAAATATTCTTTTTACTTTTGTTATTGCAAGTTTAAACAAAAATTATTCAAAAGAACATATTGAATCCTAATTTGTTCGAAGCTACACAAAAATCTGATTTTTAAGAATAAAAATTATATTCAGAAGTTCTGGAAGCCCATTGAATTTGATAGGTATTTCCCATAAAAAAGACATTTTTGTGAATTTGATTCAAAATCTTCAATATGAGATAAATTAAGTTAAATTCCGACATTTTTCTTTAAAATTAGCCATACACAAGAAAATAATAACTTTTTTAATATCACCCCCATAAATCTGTTTTATAGGGCCCCAAAAACCCAATCTGAGAAAAATTGGGTTTTGCGAGTTTTTAGTGGTAGTTATGACTTTTTGTCTTTTTTAAAATACAAACTGGTTTTAATTAAATTATTTTAAAAGAAATGATTCTTTCAAAAATCTACTAATATTTATAATAACATTCCATCAAAATAATACTAGTAAGTTACAGTTTTTTCTAAAACTTTCCACTTTTGGTTCGCTTTTCAATCAGAATTAGGTAATGAAATTATTAAATTTATCAAGCATAAAGATCTAAGGAATTCATTATGGTTTATATCTTATTTCAGAGTAAAAGTTACAGGGTTTTCTAAAATTCGCAGCTTTTCTTTGACTTTTTAATCCAGACAAAATAACAAATATTATTATTAATTTCAGCAAAAAGACTAAGCAAGAAGTTTAAAGAAAATTTAAATTTTTAAAATATTCGAAAATGTCAAATTCACGAAGCTAAAAAATTCCCAAAATATAAAATTAAAAAATTGTTTTTTAAATTAATAGTATTTATTTATGAAAAATACAATAATTAAATATTCTGATCAAAGTAAATTCAAAAGTAAAGTATTTGTTGGTAAAATAATTGTTTTAATTGCTTGAATTTGATAATTTTTCAGTGCCGGGAATTTTTCACTATAGAATATTTCATTATTTAGTAATATTATAAACTCGCTGGAATTTTATTATTCGGGAATCTTCAAATTCGCTAATATCATAAAGTATTTGGGATTTTTAATATTCGAGAATTTCCCAAGTCGGGTTTTTATATTTTGGCAATTTTATAATTTCCGGCATTTTCTATTTCGAGTATTTTAATTTTCTGGAATCTTACATTGTCGGGATTTTTTTTGGGAGGGATTCTTAAGTTTTCCTCTCGATTATTAGAGAAGTTTTATTATAAAATGTTATTAAATCTACACCTTCTAATAACAAATTGATTATATTTTATAACTTCACGATTAATAATACACAATTATAACTTTGATTGACATCAATAATTTTCACAGAATTTCGGCATAAATTTAGACAGTATAATTATTCAAATTATTAATCTAATCTTTTCACGTGAAACACTTAAAACAGAAATGAAATAAAATTAGAATTACGTAACAATTTTAAATTAAACATTATTTTTATGTTTACAATAAATACAAATTGAAACAAGTCTTTAAGGTTAAAAAAACAGCTTTATTACTTAATCGTATTGTGCGAAAATGCTAAAATTAATTGACTCGGTTAAGCCAAAAAAAATCAGTTTAAAAGATATTTAGGACTTTTTGACACAGGGACAAAATGTAAAAACATGTTATAAGTGTTTCAAAGTTCTTAAATATTTGTATTTTCTTCAAAAATCTTAAATAAAAACTCTTAAATATCCTTTCAAAATACACGGATTATTCTTAAAATTGTTTTAGAGTATTTCGGATTTGTTGTTTTTTCAAATATGCCCTTTATATTAATTTGAAAAAAAAACAATTCACTGTAAATATTTCTATGAATCTTCAGAAATTTTGTAATGAAGATGAAACTTTTTAGTCTAGAAACGGAATGAAATTTTATTTCGAAGTCTACAAAAATCTAAGCTTTTATGGTTTTTAAAATATTTTCTAATTTTAATTATTAAAAAAAAATAACTTAAAAATTCTTTTAGGAGTGATTTGATTGGGTTCTAAAATTTCTAAAAAATTCCGCAAAATTTAAAAAGTTGTCTGCAAATCTTGTACATTTCTATTTGATAATTTCAGAAATATTTTCTTTTCTTTTAAAAATATTTTTTAATCTTTCCCTTAAATAAATTTGACAAAAAAAGCAATAAAGATTTCCCAAGAAATCTTTATACAATTTTTTATTCTATTGAAACCTTACAAAATGTTTAAAAAGTTTCTAAATCTTTTTTTATCCTCAAAGATCTACATTTTTTTTGAATCTTTGAAATATTTTTAAGTTAAATATTATTTTAAAGTGTTTTTGAAAGTTCTAAATTCTTCCGAAACTTCAGAAAATTATTCGAACTGTTTAAAAATTATTTTGCATATTTCCTTAAAATTAGGTTTCCAAAATAAAATATCAATTTAATTTTACCTGGAATCTTAAGAAAAAAATTTTATCATCGTAAAACCTTTCAAAATCCTTAAAAAGCTTTAACATTGTATATACAAACCTGCCCAAGCTACATTTTTTTTAATTTGTGGGTGCTCAATTTATCTTTTCTGATCTCTTGTAATGTGGCAAAATTTTAAGAAAAAAAATTATATCCCAATATTAAAAAATAATGAAAATTTTATCTTTCAACAGTAATATTGAGATACGTTCACAAATAAAATTTTTTTATCAAGTAAAATTACTTCTTTAGAAATTTTGATCTACTAAATTGATGGTGCATAAAGTTCTTAACCGTTTTTCGATAGATAAATACATACAACCTCACTTAATATGTTTAAACTGATGTCACGGTAAATATTGTCAAGGTGTTATTAATAAAATCCTTTCATCATTTTAAACATAACCTCTCATACTTTCCCTCTCCTACTTCCCCTATTTCCCCTACTGCCCCTGATTACCCCAACTTCATCCTTTTTTTACTTCGCCCTCTCATTACTTCAACAGTTAACACTTCGATTCACCTACGTACATTCTCATATATTGCTTCCCATGCCCTACTCACCCGCTCTACCCTACTAGCCATTCCTTTTATTCTCCTCACTATCCTTATTTATTTTTAATCATTTATCCTACATTCCCTTTCCACTACGTCACTTCTCCAGTCCTTACTTTACAGCCCCTACTCACCGCACTACCCTTTTAGCTATTCTTTTTATTCCCCTAACTACCCTTATTCACTTTCAATCATTTCTTCTACTTTGTCTCACTTTCATTCACTCTCCCTAGTTCCCCTTTTTTCACTTCCTCAGATAACACTACCCCTTTCTTCTACGTCCGTTCCACAGTCCCTCCCTTTTCATCATCCTAGTCGCTTTCACCACCCTATTACCCATCCTTTTTACCTCTCTAACTACCCTTCTTCACTTTCAATAATTTATCCTACTTTCCGCTATTTTCCCTGCTTCCCCGTTCTAATTTCCTCTCACTAACCCTACTTTACCCTCCTAATTTCTCAACTCCCCCCTTCTCATTTTACAGATTGATGCATCATTTCCTCTCACGTCCCTTCCCTTTATTTCTACTTTTTTTCTCGAGCTCACCACTCCTCATTTGCCCTGACTTTGCCACTCCTAAATTCTCCTCACTACTTTCCCTCACTTTCATTAATTTTTCTTACAATTAGTTCTTCTGACTTCCACTCACTTCCATTCTCTAATTTATCCTCACTTGGCATTAGTCTCGGAAGCGACGAGATGGGAAAGTAGTGAAGGAAGATGTTTTTTAAGGGTGACGAAGAGAGAAGTAAGCGAAGGGGATTTAGGAAAATATTCGGAGAGGAGGGGAGGCAAAGCATGAAAGAAAGAGCTTTAAACGACTTAAATAACGTCTTGAAAAGCTACAGAAAATAAAATTTTTGAAATAATAATCGCTGGTAATTAGTTTCAATTCTCATGACCCTAAAGCCAACAACTTACATCAACAATTTCTACAAAATTTTGAAATAATAACCAATTTGATTCAGTTTCAAAGATATTTAAAACAAAATATTTGTAATCTCTTTAAAACTTCTAAAATGCATAAATAACTTTTAGTAATTACTTTTAATAATTACAATTTTAATCATTACAATTTTAAGACAATTTAAATTGTCTTAAAACTTCTCAAACTCTTCTAGGTCAACTTTTGAAACTCTTTCAAAATCTTAAAAATTGTTTTAAAGTAGTCTCTTAAAATTAATTTTTCAGCATTAAAAAAGGATATAAAATTTTTCAGGAATCTTCAGAAAAATTCTGTAGTATCTTGAAAAATGTCAAAATCCTCAAAAAGCTTCAAAATACTATCTCATGGTCTTCAAAAATTTATTTACATATAGATTTAAGTTTGTTGAAATATTTCGAAATTTAAATGTTTTCAGAACTTTAAAATACCTTTTAAAATGATTTGCATTTCTCCTAAAATCTTCAAAAAATATTTTAGAATATATATGTTAGTTATTAGGTCAAATATGTTTCGTCCTGAATCGTTTAAGCTGGGCAAAAAAAATGTGTGGGTTGACATCCGCAAAAAGGAAAAAAAATTTTTTTGAAATCGGTTAATATCTTCTGCTCCCTTTTTTGATTTGAAAATTCAAATTTTTGAAATTTTTTGAAAATTTCT